>OMLC01006198.1:3368-13380 GCA_900302585.1 Regalecus glesne | reverse complement strand
AGATTATTATTATTGTTATTGTTATTCTTATTGTTACTATCTGAAATTGATGTTTTTTTGTAACTTTTCATTATGATTAATTTTTATACTCTTTCCACCTGTTGTTCATTGTGCCACTGTGAGATTTTCTTTAGAGCATGACAAACCTGCGTTAGCATCGTTGCTATGGTAATCACTGCTGTTGTTATTGTCAACGGTAACACTAATAATAATATTAATAATGATAATAATAATAATAATACGGTGGGCAAACTTTTAATTGGTGAAAGTGTGCAGGGCAGCATCTTGCCCTCATCCTGATGAACTCCAGTAACAGGGATTGTACTGGCTGCTGCACGTTGTTAATAAATGACATACATTCAACGAGACCGTCCAAACTTTACCAGCAGGAGTCAGACAATCACTATTTCTAATACTAAGCAGATGGCGGCGGGAGGGAGGAGGGGGGGCGAAGCGGAAGTGAGAAAAAACGAGCAGGAAAACCTTCTCCAACTTTGATGGGGGATATATTGCACCGGTCCTGCGGGATGAAAGAGGAAAGTCAGTGGAGTTAAGAGACGGAGAGCTTGAAGTGGACTTTCGGGATTGTTTTCGGGGGAACCATGGGACTCCCCACGCTGGAGTTCAGCGACTCGTTCCTGGACAGCCCGGACTTCAGAGAGCGTCTCAAATGTCATGAGATAGAGCTGGAGCGGACCAATAAGTTCATCAAAGAGCTCATCAAAGATGGGAACATGCTCATCACGGCGTTCAAGAGTGAGTAACCCGGACCGGGATACGGCCGGCGGCGGGAGGAAAATGTGCTTTATGTATATATCCGTTAAAAGAGAGAGAGGGGGGTGTGGGGGAGAGAGAGAGGGAGGATGCATTCACGGTATAAATCCGATGCTGCCGAGTCCATCGGCCTGCCTATCTGCATGGTGTGCAGGGCTGTGAACGCGTTTGGCTGTGAACGCAGAGCGCTGTGCAGCCTGTGGCTGGTGATAAACGGGCAGCTGGGGATTTCAGGATGACTGCTATGATGATCAGATTTGGAAAATCAAAATAAATAAGAGTGCAGTGATTTTCGGGGAGATCTGCTCAGTGCGCTCCAACGCTGGCAATCTCATCCAACTCAAGGTACAATATGGTGATATTAGATCCGATTACATGAGATTAGATTATTTCATATTCGATTAGATGAGATTAGATTATATGAAATCTCGCTTTATCACTTCCGATGGGGAAGTTTGCTGGCTGCAGCAGCAGGTAGCAACAGGACTGAACAGGTAAAATATTCAACATAAATAATATAGACTTAAGGTAGATGTGGGTAAAACAAGTAAAGCTCATTCATAGATATGGACAAATAAGTGAGACCGAGAGCTACTGCTACATCTATACATACAAACACGTATATAGCATTTACACACACGCACATACATGTAATCATACAGCAAGGGGGCGTGGTACCTTAGTGGTAGAGCATGCACTTCAGGGACTGACGAGTCAGAGGCTACCAGTTCAAACCTGCTTTAGGGCGTCAGAGTGTTATCTGGCCTTAATACCCCAGGTTCCCTCTGAATTTGTGTCCACCCCCACAGCACGTGGACTAGTCGTGACACGTCATACAGACTTCTCTTTGTATACACGGCATTTACAGGTTCACCTGGTATCCGAGTGATATTATGTCAAATCCATCCATCGCCAACTGCTCATCCTAAATCCAGTTGTGGGGTCATGCTGGAGCCTATACCAGCTCTCACTGGGCTAAAGGTGGGGAGACACCAAGGATAAGCGTGGGGGATTGAGACGGGATACCTTTCCTGACATGGTGGGTTTGAACCTGCAGCCTCTGGCTTGTCAGTTCCTGTAGTGCCTATTCTACTCCTGAGCTGCCGCAGTGGCCTCCGTGTGAAATGCGGTTAAAAAGAAAAGGCTGCAGACAGTTTTGAATGCAAACAGGTACTTGAGTAATAAAAACAGTTACCGTAGCAACAGTAATAACATCTACATGTGGCATTTCCCAGGTGGGTTTGGTCTTCAGGCGGGTGGGGGGAGGGGTCAGCATGCCACCCGTGTGTGCAGCAGGACCGTTTAACCTTACGGGGAGACAGTGACAGCAATACTCAAGCTATAGATATGAATGGATCCCTTTCCAGCGATACCTACTTATTAGTGTTCTGAGGCTGCAGACAGGCGTGCGGCGGTGGCTCGCGGAGGCCCAAGTAGGCACAGGCTTTTATCTCTGCCTGTTGATGGGGGGGATGCTCTCACTCTCCGGGGCCTCGGAGCCACCGATCAGCCGCGAATGACAGCAGAGAGCAGACACCGCTGGCGACGCCTGCATGAATGAGAGACATTTGACTTTTGAGATGACGACGCCGTCACCTTGCTGTGGGCCATATCTGCCACGGCTCTCAGCCCTCACCTTTAGAACACGTTATTCTGTAATCCTCCTCAGATAGAGGGTAATGGGTGCGGGTGTGTGGTCCGACGGCGTGAGAGACGGTCGGGAGTAAAAGGATATGGGAAGTGTGGTTGAAAGAAACACAAGAGCCTCCTTGGCATGTGATGGCCGCACAGGACGACCACACTTCTGCTGAAATTACTAGATGTCTCTTCCGTGTTCCCAAAACGGGCAGCTAGAGATTCCCACGTCAGAAGTGATTTGCTTGAACCGTTCAAGGCCGGGTGTTTGAGAAGGTCAAACCCAGCTTCGCTTCCAATCTGCGGGAAAACATTTTTCATTATGCAGGTTTATCCACGGCTTTCATTCATTACACGCTGTATCCTGTCCCTTTGTTGACTCGTTGCGGGCCTTGTGTAAGAAAAGCTCATCGCAGATTCATGAATTGAAATTCCTGCTAAGACGACGTAATTTATGGGCTCGGCCTCACACAAGCTTCTACAAAAATGCTCCGTTTGTAGCCGCCGAGGCAGCACGGTGGCACAGCGCTTACCGCAGTTGCCTCACAGCGAGAAGGTCCCGGGTTTGAATCCCGTCCCAGGTCCTCTGTGTAGAATTTACATGTTCTCACCGTGTCTGTGTGGGTTTTCCTCCAGGTGCTCTGGTTTCCTCCCACCGTCACCAAGACATGCATGACAGGAGTAATAGTCCTGCCTGTGCCCCTGAGCAATGCAGGAGGGAGAAACAACGGAAGTTTGTCCCTGGGTGCCGCAGCTGCTCACTGGTCCTACACAATAGGATGGGCTAAAGGCAGAGGACACATGTTATTGTAGCCGAACGGATGAACAATAACTGAATAAAGAGGCTTTCCTCGTCTGGAAATGGGAGAATAGTGGAAAAGGATCAAAACACTGTAATCCAACAGAATTACAGTTATTTCGTGAAAGGCAGTGGTGAGCACAATAGAATAGAATTCTCTTTTACTTGCCACATAACCAAGGCCAGTGGAATTGGATCTGTGCATTTAGCCCATCTATTTGTAGGGAATAAGTGGATGCAGCCACTGTGCAGCGCTCAGGGAGTAGTTAGGGGTTCAGTGTCTTGCTCGAGGTCACCTCGACACGCTTTCTGCAGGGACCGGGTATTGAACCACCGATCTCCGATTTCAAGGCAACCGCCCTCCTTCCTGAGCTATGCAGCCCCCTCTGAAAGTGACTTGTGTAGTCAGTGGAGATCATTAGAACCATTCCTCCACCGCTTCTGGAGCAGCTGGTGAAATTATTCCCAGTTCTCATCCAGCTGACCGCACATCCCCGACATCCTGGTTCAGGTGTTGATGAAAGTTGGCTGCACAGGTTCCAGTGTGCGGTTTGCTGATCCCGGATGTGAGGTGGCCAACAACGCACGCTATGTTTGCATAGAGCAGCTCACTCACATGGTGTGTGCTGAGATTGCGCAATACCCGTACCAGCCCACCCGCTAACAGAAGACGCTTCATGTATTTATCCTGGTACATCCACACAATGATATTTGTCCTCTGCATTTAACCCATCCTGCTGTACGGGAGCAGTGAGGAAGACAGGAGTTCAATGCTTTGCTCAAGGACTCTTCAGCACTTTTTCTGCAGAACTCAGGGATCAGACCACCAATCTCCCAATTACTATCCGACATTCCTCCTGAGCTCTGCCGCCCCTTAAGGGGCTAGCTTGTGCAGATCAGCGGTAGCACGTCCAAGGTCTGGCTAAAGCAAGAGGGACGGCGGTGCCAAGTACAGTCCTGCGGTCGATAAAGCTCCACTGCTGCGTTCACACACGATCGCTGTGCAGAAGCAGAGCTGTGCTGTGATTGGGGAGAGCGTCCCTCAAATGAAAGGCCTGTGTTCAGTAACCTGTGACAGGATGTATCAGCCCTGCTGGAGTTTCCTCAAGTGACTCAAACCCCCTACCACGAGGCTGTCGTACCTCACCCTCCGCCACGACCTCCCCCGAACTAAGACAAACCTCTCCTGTGTGGATCAATAGGAGAGAATCTTGGAATTCTGTTGTGGTTTTGTGACCCTCGATGACCCAAACTTCAGTGACAATCTTACTGGAAGACCTTTCGTCTCCAATATAAAAAAATAAATAAATCTAATGTTTCAAACTTGAGTAGCGGACCATAAATCATTGGTTTCCTCTGGCGCCACCAGTATGAACCAGACCAATGGAGCTGGGATTGGCTTTCATATTAATACATGGCTTCCAGTTGGTGGAGCTGACTATTGGCTTGGCATTAATTTGACGTTACCCAAGACTGGAGGAGAAAAACAATAGGCTCGCCACCGATGTGAGGGAAACAGGCTACGTTAGAACGAACCGACTCACCACGCAGATAGGGCAGCGTAGCTCAGTGGGTAGAGTGCTTGTCTGGTGATTGGAAGGTTGCAGGTTTGATCCCCAGTCCCACAAGAGCATGTCAAGGTGACCTAACTGCTGTGTTGGCAGCTCACTGCTCCTATACAATGGGAAGGGTCACATCTAAAGAATTGCTGATTTCCCCTTGTGGGACTGATAAAGGAACACTTATTGTTATTATTATTATTCCTCCACAGCTGCTAAGCAGGGTTTTAATCTCATCATAATGTCAACAGAGCCTGTTTTGAATGTAGGTGCACTGTACCCGTCGAGCTAGCAGGCTCGTTTGCGGTAGACGGATTGCGTTTATAGAGCACTTCTCTACCTGCAGCAGTCACCCAGAGCACTCCGCAATTAACGTCTGCCTCACATTCACTGACGCCCACACTCGTATGCAGGCAGTGATGGAGATGTCAGCCGGGCTAGGCGCCGACCCGCTCATCAGGAGCAGTTAGGTTCGGTGTCTTGCTCAAGGACACCTGGGCGTTTTTACATGGAAGAGCCGAGAAATCGAACCAGCAGCCCTCCAGTTATCAGACGACTAGCTCCTCGTCCGAGGGACCGCCAACCCCTGCGTTGGTGTTGAGCTTCCCCTCGTGCAACCGTAAATGTGTAACTACTATACACAAGTGTCGGTTAACAAAAGCCTTGAGTGATGTTGTTCCCAGTAAATGGCAAATGGACTGGTTTTTATACGGCGCTTTTCTATCCTAGCGAGCACCTCGCAGTGAAACCTCACATTTACCGAGCATGGGGGATTAAGGCCTAATCCCCTTTTCCTGACACACTGCAGTGGGATCGAACCCATGACACCTGATCTGAAGGTGCACGATCTACTGCCTAGCCATCGTGACCTCCGACGCAAATCCATTTAGCCCCTCTTTCCATTGGCTGTACAGTGACATTGCTCACTCTTATTGATAGACGACTGATTACACTTTATATTTATTTAATATTTCATGCATTCTGATCCCAGAAAAGTTTTACTTATATTCACAGAATTTGTGAATGACTGATTGTGCTTTGAGAGCACCTGGACTTAGGAAATGTTTATTTTAGAGTTAAAGTATTGACGTCTTTTTCTCAAGCAGTTTACTGGTGATAGTCAAAATACCCTGAAGAGTAATCAGAACCAAAGGCCACATTTATTTCCAAGTATAGAATAGAATAGGGTAGGGTAGAATAGAATAGAATAGACCAGAATAGAATAGGATAGAATAGAATAGAATAGAATAGAATAGACCAGAATAGAATAGAATAGAATTGAAAGGGTAGGATAGGTTGCAATAGAATAGAATAGGGTAGGGTAGAATAGAATAGAATAGAACAGAATAGAATAGAAAGGGTAGGATAGGTTGCAATAGAATAGAATAGGGTAGGGTCAGCATGGCTCAGTGGGTTGTCTAGTGATCAGAAGGTTACAGGTTTGCTCCCCACACCTGCAGAGTTTCCTTGAGCAAGACCCTGTTCCCCTAATTGCTGTGCCCTGTATTAGAATGGCAATCTTTCCAGGGTATAGCCCCACCTTTTTCCCAATGAGGGCGGAGATAGGCTCCAGTGGCCCCTTGACCCAATTTCAGATAAACAGTTGACAATGGGTGGACGGATGGAGAATAGAATAGAATTGCTCAAGGGCACCCTGACATACTTTCTGGAGGGGTGGGGATCGAACCACCAATCTCTGATTACTAGACAACCACCCTTCCTACTTAGCTATGCTGCTGAAGTAGTAGTAGTAGTAGTAATAATGATAATGATAATAATAATGATAATAATAACCACTGGCATCTTGTAATTTTTGTCCAAGTGCTGATGACCTTTGCCCACCTTTGCAACCGTTGTGAATAGCATGTGTTCACACACCATGTCAGGCGTGTCAGTTGCCTTCCAGTCACACCTGGTGTAAATGTCAACCCCCGATATTGATCAATCCCACCATTTCACTGCAGTGTCTAAGGGAATGCAAACAACCTAAAGCTGCACATCTATGTCCCGTCCACCAGGGTGGAAAATTAATGGCACATTTTGGCTGAAGCTCTTCGCTCTATCTACCCTAAGCACTGCCTTACAAAGCAGCCAACATGTGCAAGGAATCTGTGACAAACTTTGGCAGACGGCATCGTGAAAGCTCGTGGCGGATGTTTGGATGTGCAGAATCCGCTACTGTGGCTGGTGGGCAACAGCCGTTTACTTTGGGCCGTGCTCTGTTTGTGATCATGACTCGGTAAGGGTATGTCCCTTCTGGGGAGGGGGAGGGGGTGTATTGACAGAGTCATTCCTGCAAGGGACGGAGAAACCTCCAAAAAGCCCAACATTTAGGGCACAGTTGCCTTGTATCCTTGTGTGTTTGTACTATGGGGGTCTGAGCATCACACTGCCACTTATGTTCCTTCACCGAGATATTTTTAGAACTTGCTGTGGGCTGAGCAAAATGGTGGAGGAGAAGAGACGGGGGATAGGTGAGGGGCTACGGGTCATTTTGAAATCATCCATCAACTGTTGTGTTTGTGGTGTGAAATTAGTCTTTGTCCTGAAAGCAAACACGGCACACCCCTATTCAGAGAGGAGAGGTCCATTTTTACATGTCACACTTAGGCCCCATTTTGTGGGGGTGGACACAGACTTAGAGGAAGCTCTGGTCTTAATTTTAGGATTAAGACCAGATACCCTTCCTGATGCCCTGTCGTGGGTTCAAACCCACGACATCTGGCTCAGCGGATCCTGAAGCCTGCTCTACCTCTGAGCTACCATGAGCCCACCCCTATTCAGACCCAGTGGTCTTCAACAATTTCTGCTTAAAATTTGAAGTGTACTTAATGTTTGTATCATTTAACATTGACTAAAATGGAGTATTTGGGCCCAGAGGCTGTTTTCCTAAATACCTACCACTACTGAGAGACCATTACCAAATTACCTCCTTGGTTTTGCCCCAATTCCACCACAGACCACCCACAGAAACGCTGTGCTCGGGGATATTTGAGCAGAGCAGCCCTTTTGGCAATTTGCTGGTGTCCCAGACACACATTCTGCCTCTTTCACCAATAGTTCATCCATACAAATTTGGTTTTATTCACCCATGGATTTCTTTTTAGCTCTCAGGATTGTCTGACAATCAGGAGCAAAGCCCGGAGGTTATTTGCAATTCCATCCCTCGCCACCTCTTGCAAAGAGCAATCATCCAGGCTGGTCCATCGGTGTCTAAATTCAGGGGTTATCCAGCTTCTACACTGTGGGGCCACCGTAGCTCAGTGGTAGAGGGCGCACTTTGGGAACGGATGAGTCAGACATCACGTGTTTGATCCCACCATGGGATATCAGGAAGGGCATCCAGCCTTAATCCACCAAGCTCCATCTAAGTCCATGCCCACCCCATCCTGTGAGGACTAATCGCGGCATGTGAAAATGGGCCTCTCGTCCAGCTCCTCCACTGGTCTGTCTGTGAGACAAAGTTCAGGGCTAATATTCCCCATGGGTGTTTGAGAACAAACTTGAGCATATGAACAACTGATGATGAGCCTAACGTTTAGTGCTGTATAAGAACAAGTCCATTTACCATCTCCTGACCAGAGGCTCTAACCGATGCCCCTTTTTTGAGGTGAAGTGGTTAAGTACATGGCCTCAAAGCACCCGAGACCTCATGTTCATATCCTGCATCTTCTGAAATGAAGCCCTCCGGTCATTTGGAAATGAGATGACAACTTGGGAAAGCCCACTATTGTCTCACCGTAGAGCCCCTTGCCTCATTTGCTTGAAATAATAATGAATGCCTGATATGTTTGGGGTTGTTGTTATGAGGACTACAGAGTTTTATCAGATCTTTTTAATGGGAGCCATACCCGCTCCGACCGTGCCTGCATAATTCTGAGGATGTGATGCACCTGAGAAAAGATGGTAATCAGTAGAATCTTGTATCCTATTGAATACATTTGTGGTTTGCGGAGGTTCTCGTCAGAAATGTTGCTTAGTTTTGGAGACTCACCATGTTTGTTTGTCTGAGTGCAGATGATACTCTCAAGCCTCAGCCGCACAGGAAGTGTGCTGTAAACATGCCTGTGTAACACCCCACACACAACCTCCGCCCCCTTTTCCCTTAGATAACATTTGGCTAGTCATCCTTCCTACTCCTGTTTTGTGTGTGTGTGTGTGCGTGTGGCGTGCGTGTGCGTGTGCGCGTGTGTTTTGTGGAGCTGTGACAGTAAAAGGCATGTGCTGCAGGAATATAGTCAATTATGTAGCACGACTCCGACAAGCAAAAGAGCTGATCTGTCTCAGCTCGCGGAGTGGAAATCAGATTTATTATCAAGTGCGAGAACATCAAGGGAGCTTGTCTTGGTATGCTGTTAAAAGAGGGAAATATCAAAAGTAAATAGTAAAGTTAAAGTTGAAAAATATTATAAATAAGATGATATGCATACAAGATAAAGTAAGATAGAATTCCAAGTAAGGTGTAGAAGAACAGAATTGATTTAACCTGAGATCACTCTGAGGTCCTCTGATGCCCAGCACTTTGTAGCAGGAGCTGTATTTACAAAAATTCAAATGAGAAATCTTAAGAAGTTACCTACAAAAAAATACTTATTTACAGGGTATTGCTGCTTTTATTAAGGATGTCCACATCCAGAGAGCACAGAAGGGAAGATATAAGGGGGTGGGAGGCGGTGGGGGCAGCGTCTGGATCTGTGGTGTCTGGGGGCTTGTTAGAAGGGCCTACTGCTGGAGGGAAGAAGCTGTTCTTATGGCATGACGTCCTGGTTTTTATAGACCGTAGCCTTTTGCCAGAGGGTAGTGTTTTGAAGAGACTGTGGCCTGGGTGGGAAGGGTTTGGCATGATCTCTCCTCCCTGCCTTGGTATCCTGGGGGCGTACAGGTCATGGAGGGATGGCAGGTTGCAGACAATCACCCGCTCAGTAGAGCAAATGATACGCTGCAGTCTGCCCTTGTCCTTGGCAGCAGCAGCAGCATACCAGATAGTGATGAAGGAGGTGAGGGTGGACTCAATAATGGCAGTGTACAAGTGCTCAATCATTGGCTTTGGCAGTTGGAAATTTCTCATCGGCCGTAGGAAGTACATCCTCTGCTGGGCCTTCTCGGTGAAGGAGCCGATGTTCTCCCCCCACTTGAGGACCTGGGTGAAGATGGAAGTGAAAGGATTGTACAATGTTGATTGGAGAGCCAAAGAGGTTTATGGGGGTGGGTGGGGCCGGGTACTTTCTGAAGTCCTCAACCATCG
>OMLC01006147.1:5395-24483 GCA_900302585.1 Regalecus glesne | reverse complement strand
CTAGTTATCCAAAGTCAGATCGTGGATCTGCTGGAGTCTATTCCAGCACTCATTGGGTGGTAGGTGGAGAAATAATCCTGGACCAGTCATCAGTCTATCCCAGGGCAGGTGTAGGAGATTGTGGCAGGATTTCCCTCCTGGTGCTCTGTGGTGGGTTTGAACCTAAAGCCTCTGTGTTTCCAAATTAACTATACAAAGTTATAAATCACTCTTCTATATCTTGCTAATGTTGAAAGTAGTTTACAGTCTTACAGGCTAGTTGGATGACTAGCTTAGTGAAGCCATTCAATAAAAATTGAGAAAATCTGACTGTGTTCTCTCAAACTCCAGTTTAATCCTTTCATCATCTGACATGTTAGCCAGCTAACTAACCCCCTGACCTCATGCAGCTCTCGCATTTAGCTTGGAAAAAAGCAGACCATCCTGGAATATTTATCTAAATACTTAGGGGCCATGGGGCTCAGTGATAGTCAGGTGTCACGGGTTTGACCCTGCTGCAGGGTATCTGGCCTTGATCCCCCTTTATCCCGGTTGTGTATTTTGTGTATCTCTGCTAAGAAGTTGTTATTGGAGGAAATCCTGTTGGTCACAGGGGCATTTTAAAATGTACACTAATGGTAGGAGTACAGTGAAAAGAGTATCATGGCAGGTAGCACTATGGGAAAATCAGCATATTGAAGTCTCCTTGAGCAAGACACTGAACCCCTGCCTGCTCAAGCCCTGCGATGGACTGGTAACCTGTCCAGCGTGTTTCCCAGCCGCCACCCAATGAGCGCTGGGATAGGCTCCAGCAGGACACTGACTTTGGATGACCACTCCAAGACGGATGGATAGATGAATGAAGGAAAAACAGGTCAGTGTCTGAAGAAATACCAACACCTGTCTCTCCAACCAGAGTAGCAGCAGGCTGAGTTGTGTGTCTGATGAAAGAGCTTTGAACTCTTTTTCTTGGCTCAAGACATCACTGTTTACTGCTAGATTGAAAGGCACTGACTGATGTTAGTCTACGAGTCTCCAGTGGCTTGTCACTCCAAGGTGTCAACTTGTCTCCCAGCAGAGAAACATCAGCTAGTCCATCCAACACAAGGACTGTCACTTCCTTCCCACTCATTGTGCTGTCTCCATCATCACCCTTGGAGGGCAGTGTTGCTCTAGTTGTTGAAAGCTCATGTGTCAATATTGCAGAGCTGGTTAAATCAAGAGTTTTTTGCTGCATTACAACGTCACAACTCCCGAAATCGAATGGGATTCGAGTCGCACATTGGTAGTCTGGAGTTGTTCCCCAAAGCAGGCTTAGGTTGCACAGAGGGTTGTTGTGGGCACCTAGAGATGATGCTAAATGGAACCGATCAATTTAGTAGAAATGGTTTTAAAGACTGTTTATGTGTGTCATGAATGGATTACTCTCATGCCAGTTTTAAACTTTGTCTTAAATGGGTGCTGACATGGATTTAGGTCATCATGAAGAAAAAGTAGGTTAATTTGATTCTGGGTTAATGAGATAAAGAGGACATGTTTCCAGTTGGGGATTGGTTACCTAACATCCTTTGTCCCTTTTAAAACAAAACCCTTTCATCACAGAGCTTGTCTTTATCATCTTTTAGACATAAAAAGACATATTTGGTTATTATGGCTCCTTCTGACCCTTGAGCAAGCTGACCATTGTGAATATAAAAGAGTTGTATTTCCAACAGGTATGCTTGCTTGTGTCATAACAAATACAGTGAACTATGAACAATCTTGTTATCAAAAGCATGTCTGTGGATCCATATTTGGGGGTAGGGGTGGTTGTTCTTCGTGTTCCATTAGTCTCAGAACAGGTGGGACCTGACCAAAGAAATGCTTGGGGCTGTCGAGCACCACCATGTATCCATCTGGCCTGGCCTGGTTTTACCCCAGCCAAACCATCAGCCTGCTCCCAGTGCAATCAATTCAAGACAGCTGTCTCTATACTGTTTTGTGGGGGTGAGATAGTGAGATAGTTTGAAGGTTAAATCAGGGCTGGGGTCTTGACATGAGGGTAAACTTGCACAGAATTACTTTAGAGCTCAGCTTTTCTTCTTGAACATAACACCTTTTTTCTTTTCAATTTTCCTATTAGATCAACTATTCCATGTGCTGGCCATGCACATGCGTCTTTACAGCATCGATTCAGCCTACAACCCCTGGACAAGGCTGACGCGAGTTACACAGACCAAAGAGACAGAGTGAGTGACTTTCTTCATCAAGCTGCTGTCCCCTTAGGGAATCTATTAATACACGTCTCCCTGTATCTCACAATGGAGGTAGCTTTCTCCACTCTCACTCATGCACAAGCACGTAATCACAGTGCCACTTTGCCCTCTCTCTAAACACAACCATTTCCGCCTGCCCCTGGAACATCTTTTTCACTCTAACACACAAAGAGGAGCTAAAAACAGAATAAGGGAAAGGGGAATGGGCCTGGTTGCCATAGATACCAATAATTGCCGCATCTGGCAAATTACCGGGGCACTCCACAGAGGGGGAAAACGACCCTGTCAAAATCACTGCACTGGGAACAATCGCAACACACCACAGTGAACCAGCACTACTGCAGCATGCCATCTCATCCATCAACTGTCCACACAGGTTCACAAAACTCCATTTTTTAAAAACAAATATACCCCCCCAAACAAAAATTCACTGTCAAATAGGGTTTTCCTCTTGCCTTGATGTGCAGGGTCAAAACATCTGTCTCCTTTTTTATTGTTGAGTTTGTTTTCCAGGGTCCACGGTCGAAGCAGCTGTGACAGACTCACTCGCAACACTTAAGGATATAAGATGAGCTTTAAGAGCCTTCTCTCCTTGTTAGTGGTGTGAAAACATCATTTTACACCTGTTACTATTAAAGAGCTAGCTACCATCCAGTTGTCTCAGTGGAGTCATTTGGCGTTTATAAATACCTTCCGACAGATTCAAGAGGCAGCACTGTCATTGACACCCCTCTGCGGTCAACCTGCTTAAATAGGACAGAGAGAAGGGAGTTAGGGTTTTTTGGTGTGTAGGTGTGAAAAAATAACTGAGATTCTCTTTGTTTGAGTACAATTAGATTTATGAAAGCCTGTGAATTTGGATCTGTCTGTTATGATGCAATTCAGAAATGATTGCATTTATTCAAATTTCACTATACACCAGTGTGGAATTGCATGCAGCAGACCTGGTGGAGAATTGAAAGCACCTCACTGTGAGCGTTTCTCTTTTTTTCTTCTTCCCACTGCACAGTCAAATTAACTGGTGAGTGCCTTGGAAATGGAAGGTATTATTCTGTAAGTGGTGCTCCCTTCATTCAAAATCCCCCTGAGGTTGTCTCGAAGTAGAGTGGAGATTGGAGCCTCTCACTGGGTTGTCATCAAAAAAGAAGACATTTAAACGCAGGAGGCATACAACAACAATATGTTACCAGGGTTACATTAAGGAAATAGGGCAGGAGGACGTAAGGAAGTGGGCCTTTTTTTCAGCCACAGTGGAGTGGAGGCTCTATAAAAGCCATGTATTCGTTTAAGCAAATTGAAATGTGGCATTCTTGCTGAATACCACCTTTTGCTCTCAGCCCCTTAATGAATAAAACATAATGAATATTAACTGTATTTGAGAGGTATGGGTAATTACTGTTTTGTAAAGCACTTGCATTTTACCATTTTCATGAAAATTGAGTTGCTGGTTGAACAAAATGACGTGGGTCTTGTTTAAGGAAATTGTAGGATTTGAGGTCTTTTGATTTAGCATCTGTCTTTTGTAAAATAATATTTTTTATATCTTCTCTGCAGCGGCTTCGATGAAGAGAGACCCGAGGTGCCCATGCTGTTTCGAGATGTCCCTTCCCTCCTCATTATCTTTGTGCTGACCATGCCACAGCCCCTCCGAAAAGGTACAGTTCATGTTTCTTGCCCTGTGAAGTTACAGAGAGCCAGAGGGGCTCTCTCACCAGCCACTCCACAATGGCAGTCCTATTATAAGATCTAATCATGACTGAGTGGCGGGAGGAGGCGTTTAAGAGTCTCTTATCTGTGCTCCTGTTGCCTTTATTTGGCTGTGAGGATCAGAGTGACAAGGCATGCGGTGATGGGAGGACTGCGCCTCCTCTGTGTGCCCTTCATCTCTAGCCAGGCGCTCGTTAGATCTCCTCTTACTGCAGAGGTGGGAAGCCCAGCTAAAAGCCCCTTCATGTCCAATAGGTGTAGTGTCACTGCTGGCTGATCATTATGTTGATGCCTGCGCAGGGTTAACCACTGACAGGAGGGACGTCGACATCTCTTTGAATGTGAAAGAGGAGCACATAGTGAAAAATGAAGCTTATACTGTGGATAGTTGACATACTAATTAAATAACCAAATGATGTCTTCAATGTATATTAAAACTTGTGAAGGAGAATAATTCATCATTTCTGTTTTCTTCTTTCCTCAGTTTGATTTTACTCCACACATCCTTCCTGTAGACTAAGGATCCTCCCCCTAGAATTGCCCTTTGGTCAATGTTGGAGAAAACAGCTCTCAGTGTCTGATTAGATTTTAGATGGACTCTGTATCTTTTTCTATTTCAAATTGATTAAGCCAAACCAAGCATCATTACTGCACTCACTGAGATAGAGAATTGATTTTTTTTTTGCACGATAGAATGAGAAGCGCGTGTGAATGAAGCCCATTATCGGTACTCGGGTTATAAAGATGAAGGTCACGACACCCATGTTTGTTCAGTTTTTCGCTGTTGGTCCATCTGTTGTTGGTTAGTTAGGGGTGTTACCTGTCCCCCAAGTCGCCTCCTGTCCTTGATTGGATTTTTGGGTCTTTTTCTTAATTATTTTTGTTGGATTCGGAGCTGACACTTAATGCAATGACAAGTAGCACTGTCAGCAGACTTCTCCAGAGGAAGGGGCTTCAAACCAAGACCTCTTTCAGATCACATTCCTCACCTTAACCCCTCAGCTTGCTTGCCACCTGTTGATTGATAAAGATTTCTTAGCAGGGAGAGGATCTGCATAGCTTAAGAAAAAAGAAGCCCATAGATTTCCCCACCAACAACATGACCCTAACCTGTGAATAGTCCTCACAATTATTGATTGGGTGTTCATGCGCTGGATCTATAGGATTTTTTCAATTCCCGGTCAATTAGATCTGTTCAGTGTCGCATTTCTGACTCGGATCCCCAATTTCTTTCTGTAAGGGGGCAGTTAGCTCAGTAGGAAGAATAGTTGTCTGGCGATCGGAAGGTTTTGATGATCCCCGGTCCGGCATAAAAGAGGTCAAGTTGTCCTTGAGTAAGACACTGAGCCCTTAACTCCTCCAAGAGTACTACATGGTGGCCGGTCACTACTCTTATAAATAGTTTGGGTTCAATGCAGAGAATTGCAAATTTCCCCTTGTGAGACTGATGAGGGAATAGAAAATAAAATAATTATGTTGTTGATCTTGTCCTTCTGACAGGAAAAATAAGTTGTTGTTTTTTTCCTCTTGTGTGTCCGCCTAGCATTTTTCACCAGCGTCCCTCTCTACCTGAACAGATCACTTCTCTTGCGTAGTGAAGATGCTCTACAACCTGCAGTACATCCAAGCCCTTGCCACACTCTCAGCCAAGTTCACCCCAGAGGAGAGGCAGGCCTGGAGCACATCTGGAGCACTCAAGAAGGTAAACGGCAAACTTGACACCAAATCCATATGAGCAGCGATTGCTAAAAGTATGGAAGTGCTAAAATCACTATTACCCACTTGAAGCAATGATTCAAGATTGTCACAATGATGATAGTGGTGGGCCTTTGGTGAGCCTTGCCCTCAAGCAACCTGTTAAGCAATAAAGTACTGGTGAAATAACTGCACAGGGGCTGTTGCCACTGTGTATATCATCCCAAATGTTTTTTTCGACACTGCTAAGTCATGGGGGACATATTTGAGGGGAACGCTGTAAAACCAAATTCATCCACTGCCTTTTTTGGGGTCAGTTTATTGGTCCTCAGGACCAGTTCACGACCACAGTAAATTGCTGCTTATGACTTGGTACTGGGATGATCAAGCTCCTTCCCGAGCTCATTTATATGCTTTCCTAGAATACAATATCGATCTTCATTATCTAACTATGATTGCTGCAGAGTGTGGTATTAATTGGCTATCCGTCTTCAGTCTATTAAATCTGTATTAGTGAGTGGCTGGCTTGAATGTCGATAGACAAATAGCTGGAACCTTCCCTTCAGGGCGTTTCCATCGACAGCAGAGGCATGGTAGAATACTCTGCCACTACAATGTCACAAACAATGCACCTGTTCATGACCTGACATTTTAACACATCTCAAATCTCCATGTGGCACACCATCCATACTTGGAATGATGCCATTGTGTTTAAATGGAAGCTGATAAAAAAAAGATGCAAAGTCAGAACAAAGATCAGAGTCCACAGGGAGGAAATCCATAGACATTAAAATCCTGCTCTATAAATCTATGACCGAGGACGGGAGGCGAGATAAGACGGACACTGTTTTATATTCTTCCACCTTCAGCTTGATAAATGCTGGCAGCTTTCCCTCCGTATAAAATATTAGTCAAACCAGTTGAATTTTTATCAGAACATACATTCAGTAACATCTCCATGGTTTATCAGACAGTCAAATATTTCACCATGAAAGAAGAATTGTTTCCTCTGCTTATTCTGTATAAATTATTATATTTCAGAGTGCAGCAGATTCTAGAGATAGATAGAAGATTAGGGATGCTGAGGGGGAGAGTTTTATTGTGATACTTCATAAAAATGACAATAGGATGAGGGGGCATAATGATGTCACTTCCTGTTGTGCATTCTGTCACTAAGGAAGTCCTTTATGTCCTCGATAAGGGAAAATAGACCTAAATATTTATTGCATCAATTAAAACCCAAGGTTTGTTCATCAATCATCAGAGCAAAAGTAAGACAACATGTTGGCCAGGAACATTTACTAACTCAGCATAGGAGGTGTCCCATATTCATCGTCTTGTGTTTTCGGAAATGTGTTTTTCCTTAAACCCTGTGGTGCTGAAAAGGAATCCAAATTCTAGAATTTTACTCTGGCAGATTATAGGACAAAGATGTGTAGCACTTTCCCCCTCTCACACATTTGAAATAATTTTCAAATTCTGTTCCCAGAATGCTGCCAATGCTGAGAAGTCTTTTGAAGCCCTTCTTAGCCATGTTGTCAGTGAGCTCTCCAAGGACAAAAGTGTCTACAAGGCCAAAACTGAAGACATAACTGTGGTAAGAGCACAATCCGACCACTGTCTGAGCAGCTCTGAACATTGTCAACCGTTTGCAGCTCTCTTTCCTTTTATTTGGGTTGTTTTCATGTTTACTTTGCATTTTCTCTTACATGATGAATTGCCCATTACCCTTAGAGACAATATTCTGATATCTCCACCAGTCTCGGCAAAGGAGATATACATCATGCCATTATCAGCTGGCTGTTGACTGGTTATTGATGAAGCATTACCGTTTCTGCTTCTCTCCCCAGCTGAGCTCCAATGTGTGGTCCCCACAGTCCATAGAGTTCAGCCTCCAGCAGTTCTGCCTGCCTTTCCTCCGCCTCTCCTGCCTCCTGCAGCATCACCTCTATGGCGACAATCTGACAGGCTGTTTGGTATGTCGCCTCCACATGTCATCATAGCTGCGTAGACCTGCCCTGCTCTGTATCTCTGTAGTTCTCTTCTCATTAACCCGATCCATCTGTCTCAGCTTTTCACCTGGTTTGAATTGCGGTGTAGTTGTTGTTTTTTTCAGTACATTTTGAATTTCTCAGAAAGACGATTACAATGGATCCGATATTCTCAGCTGCTTTCTTTCCCAACAGGAATCAGGATATTTAACAGATTTGAGTTTCACATCCTCCGCTTTGCTTGGCAATGTGTGACCGTTAAGACTAAGAAATGCATAGAGTGCCCAAGTAACTTGCCTTTCAGTTTCTTTTTGTTCGTGTTTTTCAGGAAGAAGAGGAGTTCTCAGCCCTGGCTGTTTGTCTGGGGCTCACAGCCCCAACACCTCAATCTTCCAACACTATGCACAGTGCCTCATGTCTGGAGTGGGTGGTGAATGCTTTTGACCTGGTAAGGCAGTGGTGTGCCGAGGTCACGGGACTCTCAGAGACACAGGCTGAGCAATCTCTGGTAGGTTTTGAGTAATTCAAACAAAACTTGAGAGTAATTTTCAAACATAAAGGGAAAAGTTATTGAATTTGAAAAATTCTGGAGCCAAAAGAAATTCTGTAAAATTATAATTATCTAAGATTTTTCCTTGAACCTGTCTATCTGACATCAACCTTGGACCCTGAAGAATCTAGGTACATTGTTATTGAAAAATAAACCAATACGTTGTACTCGCACATTTTTATTGATTCTTTTCTTACCCGTGCCCCTATCCATAGGTTTTGTGGTTGTGTTGATAAAGGCATATGGCGTAAAATTTTGCTATAACAGTATGCAGATTAGCAAGCCCATATCCGACAAGATGCCATTGATGCTCAACCCTTACAGGGTACCAGTGGAAACTAAAATCTGCTGTGGCAACCCCTGAAAAACGAGAAACAAGCTGAAAAAAGAATTTGTATGTCCCACATTGCTGCCAAATTGAGACTTTGTACATTCAGCAGGAAAGTGAAAGATAAACAGAGGTATGGGTTATAGTTATTTCACTAAGCTCTGTCGAGGAAAGTGAAATTGTGGAAGTACTGTGTTGGTACCCTTTCAAAAACATATACAAAAAGAAAACCATGGTGTTTTCAAATCCCCTGTTAAAACAATGTTACCATCCTAAAGATTCATGTTCCTATCATAAATATGCTCTTGACAGTTTGAAACTAACCTTGGCTGTCATACGCCATTGCTGTTACCCTTTCTGCTGCTGGTCTCTCCAGTCTCCTGGAAGAACGATTGCAAGACCAGCCTCATATCCTCTTTTGTCATTCAGTACAGTGTTGAATGTAGGTGCCGTACATCACTTGATGAAAACTTCGGAGTGCCTCGTAAGGCACTTCTAAATTTGTTCCCATATGCCCCTTAACTGAGGGACATTATTTATTTTCACACTCTGAAGCTGAAGGACGGCATGAGCACCTCACAGGAGTCCAGATTTGTAAGATTTATTGAGTAGAGGGTGGAAGCAAGTCAGATGAGGTCTCCTGCTTATTGTTTAGTAATATTTGTGACGACAGCCATGAAACACAGTTCATCCTGATCTACTGCACTTTTCCTCTGGTTTCATTTTTCATCTCTGTCTGCTGGTTGGTGTTTTTCTGATATGGTTTTACTGAAAGAAAGCAGGTTGATAGGGGCCCAAATCTTTTTTTGTTGTTTTTCTAAATTCATTCTCCATTATTGACTCCCATGATCAAGAGGCTATAGGTTGTTGTAAGAGGTTGGAGAAGGCATAGGTGGTCCACTGGCCATGGGTGAACCACTATACCCTTAACTATGCCACCCCTGTGTGTGTGCACATGAATCCCATTTCACATCTGTATAGTGCATGGTATGTGAGAGGAGGGCGTTCTTATTTTTTAAAATAATCTTCTTCTTTACTTATCCTCCTCAGACCTTGCTTGTCCAGGATCCTGTGTGGGCAGCGCCCCGCCTCCTCCAGCTACCTGACAGCTACAATATCATCTTCCAGTACTATCACAGAAAGGCCTGCACTGCTTGCAGAAAGGTGCCAAAGGACCCCGCTCTCTGCCTCGTCTGTGGCGCCTTCGTCTGTCTCAAGGGGCTGTGCTGCAAGCAGCAGGGTATCTGTGAATGTGTTTTGGTGAGTCCGCTAATCTCTTTTTCAAAAAGGATATTGTAACATTGTTGCTCTTTGACTGGATATTGATTGGTGACGGTTTGTAGTATACAATTTATAACTCCTGACAGTGATTAAAAAAAATCAGTCAGGCTGACAAAAGGATTTCCATCATATAAGTAAATGATTTTATAGCGTATTTTAAAGTTACATCATTTCACCACATTTCCTTAAAGTCGAACTGGGGGGTTGGATTTCCGTGTGTCTGAAATTGTGTCTGACTGGATTCCAGGTAAAAAAAATAATGTAGAATGAAGATGAAGCATTTTGCAGTTTAACCTTTTGTGTCCTTTCGGTAACTCTAGCACTCCCAACACTGTGGTGCAGCTACAGGCATTTTCCTACTGATAAATGCCTCGGTGATAATCATTATCCGCGGACATCGTTTCTGCCTTTGGGGTTCTGTTTACCTGGATGCCCACGGAGAGGAGGACCGAGACCTACGGTACAATACACAACACTGTTATGTTATCCACAAAACCTTGTGCAGTGAGCTTTATTTGTGTTGAGTCAGTGAGGTCAAAGGAGATATTGTTCTCAATCTCATTTTCCTTCTACTCTTTCACCAGCCGTGGCAAGCCACTGTTCTTATGTGAAGAGCGGTATCGAGTGTTGGAACAGCAGTGGGTTTCGCACACTTTCGACCACATCAATAAGCGCTGGGGGCCTCATTACAATGGACTCTAAGTTCTCCCAATGAAAAACTACAGCCTCTGATGGAGAAGTTGTATGGTTTATGTGTCTGCCTCAGTTTAAAAAAAAAATCTTTGGGAAGCTTATGTGATATACACATCATGCAGTGAGGGTGTTGCTGCCACAGCCTTGGTTTATGTGAAGTTTGGTGTACAATCATCCCTAAAGACTAACAAGTATGTGTGTTTATTTTAATGATTTACTGTGTGGTTTTCAACAGTGAGAAAAGGAAATTGGCAAGTGAAAGCACAACATTGCCTAGAAATAAGACTAGTTCGGAAGAGGCTTTTGAAGCCCATACTATATGTTTGCCTGAACTCCCCCCTCTAAGTTTGATTATATATATATTTTTATTTTTTTGGGTCACCATTGATAATGTCAATGCATATCCCTCATTCATCCGAATTTGCTCCGCTGTGCTGGCATGAGTTTCAACCTCCAGATGAGTGCTGCAATGCTGATGCAATGTGCACACTCATGAATGAATGTTGAGATGTAAAGGAAGGCAGGACAAGTCCAACCATCAACACTATAGAGTTTATTGCAAACAAGCAAAGGCTCTTTTTATGGGTCTAGTTGCAATCCATCCTCAGGAATTTATTTTTTTTGCTGTTTAAAATACAAAGTTTTTAGGTATTTAAATAAATGCTGCTGCTCATTGTTTGAGTTAAGTAATTTTACCTTTTGTGAAGATTATTTTTTCTAAGAGGTTTTGCTTTGAGTTTATAGTTTATGGCTGGGAATGTTGAGTAACGCTCACTTTGATGTTGTGAGAAGCATGCGGTCATTTCTACATCACTCTCATTTACTGTCTTATCTTAAGACATTATCTTTATCCTCCCAAGTGTTTTTGAGTTTTCATTGCTTCTGAGAATTAGCTCAAAAGACAAAATTTACAAAGGCTGCAAAAGTTCTAAATGAATTGCCGCCACAGGGTACATCCATCCAGCTGTTCATCACCATCGTTCCCCCATTAGCCCCTCATGCCCATGATCTGAAATGGGCTTTATTTCATGGTAGCTTTAGTTGGCATCATTTTTAAGGGATTAATAATGTTGTTGTACAGATGGTAGTCTGCTGCAGCAGCAAAAGTGAAAGCCATACTATAGCATTAATGCTATCAACGCACTTATGATACTGACTTTTGGCTCTTTCTCAGTCCATATTCATACTGCGATGAACAGAAGGGGGCATATATTAAGATACTTCGCAATATGTTAAATGGTCTCAAGTTTTGAAATGATCATTTTATCAAAATGGTCTATTAAAAGGATAAATACCTCAATGCAATATTGGGTGGTTCTGCAGCCGATGTCACACAGCAGTTACCCTTTTGACATAACCGTACTATCCAGATAGCTATCAGAGGTGTAAGCTTTTGGCTGCCAAAAGCCAAACTGGCAGTACAATACCTTCTAGTAACGGCCAATCTTTTATTCATCCCTTTTGTTTTTGTATATTTTTTTTTTATTAATGGTGATCCCTTATTCATCCACAGGTTTTAAAGTTAGTACTAAAAACCATCTCATCCCAAATCATTTGCTCATTTGAACGTCACAAGAATATCGTGACTTGACTACCCATCACGCACTGCATGATGCAATACCATTTCTTCTAGTCAAGTGTCTTATCTGCTTAATTTTCTGATTATCATCTTTTTTTTCTTTTAGAGACACTTATCCAGTTGTGCCTACAAGATTGAGGTTACCCTTTTAGGGTGATAAATGGCACACTGAATCCCCGGTGATACCTTCCCGATTCCTAGTTTTTGAATTACTGGTCCACATTGTGCTCCAATAAGGAATATTTGCAGAAAGAAAAAAAAGTTAACACTTGAACTATCTCCTCTTGAATTCATGCATGCTGCTTTATCTGTTGACTCTTGAGTTTCCCTCTCTAAGCTACTCTTATTTTGCTGTTCCCAGTTTGTACATGACCGCAACCGAATAGCCAATGAGCAATGGGTGTAAATTCTAACCGAAAGTTCCTGTGTGTTCTCCTGTATGAATGAAGAGAGAATACAGTACATTACTGTAGGTGCTGACTCAAACTTTCTGAGTTTGATCAGAAGGTGTGACTTGGTCCTTTAAATGCAAAATGTAACATATGTGAATAAAATATAAACACACTAATAGGAGTCTTTTTGGTGTTTTTTTAATCCGATTTACCTGATTGCAGTAGTTTGCATTCATTTTTGTATCCACACGTCCTTCGTGTAAAATGTCAGTTGGTCTTACAGTGGAAAGTTTGAGCAATCTTCACTTTTGACCTCTTAAACATGTTATATCGGTCCTAGCGTTGAATTCGCAATGCCAAACTGGGAGGTGAAATGTTTGTTCTCTGCATTCAACACATCCTATTATATAGAAGCAGTCATCAGCTGCAGCACCTGGGAAACAACTCCAGTTCGGTGCCAACATCGGTAAGACATGTATGTCTTTCTGATTGTGGGACGACACCAAAGCACCTGGAGGAAAACCATGCATGCATGGGTTTCCTTTATATTACAATAAAATACTTGTGTGTACAAAACTTATCAACTATGAAATCAGTAGTTTTGCACACCTTGCATCTTTGGTTTTGACTTTAAAATCACCAAATGTTGCTCTATCCAAGGCCATGTGATTCCACTTTTTTGTGTATGTACCTCAAGCAATTATAGTAAAGTTTAAAACCAACTGTTTTTCTCAATATAAAGAAAACGAGTGGAGAGGTTTTCTCTCAATAATGCAAGCTTTGTGTAGAATCACTGACATTTTTAGGGGTGTTTTACCCAAATCGCAGATATATTTAAGGTACAGTCCTTCATTAGAGCAGGTAAACGGACTCAGCCCCACTACCTATATTAAGATCTCAGGATTGGAACCTGCAATACTCCCATATTGATTGACAAGTCTCTTCATATAAC
The DNA here is from genome assembly GCA_900302585.1 of Regalecus glesne. Taxonomy (NCBI): domain Eukaryota; kingdom Metazoa; phylum Chordata; class Actinopteri; order Lampriformes; family Regalecidae; genus Regalecus; species Regalecus glesne. Next base: position 11,081 of record OMLC01006147.1, on the reverse strand, counting down.
TCAATGATTAAATATAACCATTCAATATATTTTCTTCTACTGCAAAGGGGCTGTTAACAAAAGTATATTTTTTCCAAGTTACAAAACAAGTTCCTTCCCTCAAGTCTCATGAATTTTAACACTGGAGCTAGAGGCCCATATATTTTTATATCACAACCAGATGATTAAGATACTTATCTTTATTTCTTTATTATATGCTATATATGCAAGAAGACATCAATTTTGAATGAGTAAATAAATCACAGATGGAACCTTTAAACACAACCTCTGTTTTGGGGACGTTTATCCAGCTAAACCCCTCTAAGGAGAGGTTACATGGCCTGTAAAACCCAGTTTGTTCACGGCAGGATAATTAGGTTAAAGCTTGGTAAAACAAAGGGGGGTCTGTTAAGGGGCAATGACCAACAAGCTTAACAAAGCCTCTGTCTCAGGCCAGTTATGAGAAAGACAAATGCAGTTTTATTTTTCTAGCAAGTGTAGCGGCTGGTGTGTTTGTCCAGCGTTCTGAGAACGAGGCCGTATTTTTGATATGTTGGTGTTAAGGGCTATACTCGAACAAGCATCGCTGAACATTTGTTCAACTCCCGTAAGACACTCGTTTGTTCCAGCCTCTGGTAAGCAATAATTTAATTTTACAGTAGATTTGACTTAAAAGAGTTATAAAAGTTTTGTTTGAAAACCACGGTGATAAAGTCATGAGGACGTGATGCCTCTTAACTGGACAGGACCGGAAGTTCAGGTGCTATCGAATGGCGGTTAATTATTAATACGTCGGTGGGGGAAATCGAACATATATGAGTTTGGACATGTCGCTATGGACGGTACGCCGTGTTTAAAGCATTCTTGACTGACAGAAAAGCTTTTTTTCAACAGATAAGGATCCTTTTTATATCTAGACCAATAAGGATAGGAAGGAGTTGGGTGTCTTGTCCTAATGCTGGAGGCGTTGCCTCCTTCCGATTAACAACCGAGTAGATTGATCCTTGTTTTTACATTGGACTGAACCTGGTGATCATATTCAAGTTATTTTGACATTACAAAAAGAATTATCTGCACCCTGACACGGGTTTCCCTGTTTCACAGGTATTGGAGATGGAGATACGGAGGCAGCAAAGACTGGGTATGTAGGTGTCTAGGAAGGGTGTTTCACCTGCGTACCCTCTCACTGTAAACGCAAGTGGGTATCTATGTATTTTTTTTGTATGTCTACGTTGACTTTAGTAATCATTGGCAACTCATTAACACCAAATTGTCCAAGTAAATGGGCCCAATTCCACAACTTTCCACAACTAACCTGGTAAGGCACATAAACTGGTGTTGAGGACAGTTTGCAATGGCAAGATGTAAATGTGTGTGTGTGTGTCTGCGTGTGTGTGTGTGTTAGTGAAAAAACAGGATCACAATAATCACATAAAAATCCATGGTTGCATATGAGGCATAAGGTTTTGGAACACGGCTTGAAATTCCGTCCAGCCATATGTACCACCATTGATTCACAAGTGCCACAACCTTATATGTTTAAAGGAATTATTATTATCCACTAGACTACTATTGAGTCGAGAGGTCCATTTTTACATGGTCCATTCATATATATAAATACTCATGGGGTTGGAAACAGACTTAGCTGGAGTCTAGACTGGTATTGAGTCAGTGTTACGTGTATTAGATTATTGCACACGTTTCAGTTCAATAGATGGACTGGAACTGTAGATGTGGGATTCTTTTCTGTATCAAGGGCTGCATAGCTCAGTTGGTTGTCTAGTAATCAGAAGATTGGTGATTTGATTTTCTGTTCATACTGTATATAGTATTCATATGTATCCCTTGTTTAAATTGCTGTTACATATGCATTAGGTTTGATGCCTCTTACTGTGCTTTCTACTTCGATGCTGTTACACCGTAGTTTCCCCCTGTAGGACTAATAAAGGAATATTTTATCTTATATCTTATCTTATGATCCCCGTTCCTTCAAAAAGTATGTCAAAGTGTCCTTGAGCGTGACACCGAACCCCTGATTTCTGGGGACAACGGATAAAAATTTGCCTTGTGGATGGATTTATCTTGTTTGTTTACTTTCTAAATGTCAATTGATATGCGCTGTCCCTATAAAGATTATTATTATTATTACCAAAAGTTCAACTTGTTGAGAAAACATCATAGCCCATCAGGTCATTCACTAGTCATATTAACACAGAGGTTATGTAATTAAATGAGTAAGGATAACTTAAGAAACAATCCAATGTGAACATTGACCCGTTTATGAAATTACAAGGCGTAATTGTGACTCTATGGCACCGTGTTGGACCATGGTACTCCTCAAATATTGGTCAGCTGTCACATAATGTGACAAGAAATGGACCATCACTACTGACTGTTGGTCTGTTTTTTGACATTGATCTTATCTTGGATGAAAGGCCTTGTTATTATTCAGCGGTCAAGGGACATGTTGTCAAGGGAAGCTCCTCCCCTGGGCCAAAGAGAACACTTTCATCAACACTGCAGAATTCAAGGAGAAAAGAGAAAATTTTACAGTGAATATAACATGGTGAATTAGCATCACCTTGTTGATTGATGCTTTTATGCAGAGCAAGAGGACTAGTTTTCCAAACACTAAAGAACACCCTTACCCCACCCTCCATGCTCAATAGTTTGATTGTGCATTTAGTTTTGCTCTGGAAAGCCTGATAAGTAGGTTAAGGGCTCTTGTATTAAAAGTCACCTGTATCTCAAGATTATTGGGCATGCATGCTCATTACCAGGATTAAGGTTTTAATTCCCGTTACAGCTGCAGGTTTGGAAAGATGTACATTTGCTGCACTTCCACTTCCTTGTTTCTGTTTGTGTAAGTACGGTTTTGGTCATCCAGGATGAGAACAAGGGCATGATGCTTTAGGCCTGCTGGTACTCATTGGGGGTTTACCGCAAAGCCTCTTCACATCTCCTTAACCAGGATTACGGTTGAGAGTGTTTTTTCACCTCGAGTTACTGTATGCCTTACAAGTGGGAGTTACTGTGTGTGTATGGGGGGTGCGTGTGCATGTGTGCTTGATGGAAGCAGAAAATGAGATTTCCAATTTATACTTTGCACAGTTTTAAATTATATATGTAGTCTCTTTGTTGAAGCTTGCCAGTTGATGTGAAATTGTCATCATCTCCATAGAGAACTGAAGAATTTTACGGGTACATATCGTTTTCCTAATGAGGAGTATATCTGCTCTTCAGACATTTGTGTTTTATATGATTGATGGGAACATCATAGAAATGTTACATTCTAGTTTTTACACAGCATTTCCTCCAACAGTACTGACCAGCATGTTAGAAGAAGAAGCTTCAGATGAAGCTTTATTGATTTGTCATTATACATACACACAATGAAATTTGTTATCTGCATTTACCACATCCATATTGCATTGGAGCTACAAGCAACTGCAAGCGCCCAGGTAGCAGTTAGAGGTTCAGTGTCTTGCTCGAAGATACTTCAGCATGCTTTCTGCATGGGCCTGTATTGAACCACCAATCCTCTGATTACTTCACACTGCTCTACTCCCTGAGTAAATCAGTGTACTCCCTATGCCACCCATATGATGAACTGCATGCTGCAGCATGTTAAAAGGCCTGTCTTTTTGCCCTACATTGACACAGGGAGGAAGACAAAGGGTAACCCGAGCATTGCCATCTAGTAGTATCCAGCATTGGTGTCATGTTCTGAAGCAGCAGTGGTATATTTTCTGTCCATCTGAAAGAATGACAGTTCCAGAGTTTTTCTCTATGATTTGTATTTTTAGTGATACTGTAACACAACAAGCAGACAGAAATATCATTGAAATTGAAATGCTGATGCAAAATATTGCACCATATTTTATATTGTTGATGCAATTGGGGCACGATGGGGGAAACATAGCTCAGGAGATCGGGCAGTTGTTTAATAATCGGAGATTGGTGGTTTGATCCCCTGCAGAAAGCGTGTACAAGTGTGCGTGAGCAAGACCCTGAACACCTGGATAGAGCTGCGCTCACTGCTCCAATAAATGGTAAATGGAATATTTTTTATTATAAACACTTTTCTAGTCTAGTGAACATTCAAGGCAGTTTACATTTTGTGCCTCACATTTACCGAGCATGGGGGGGAGGGTTAAGGCTGGATCCCCTTTTCCTGACACCCTGTGGTGGGATTGAACCTGCCACACTCAATTTGGAGGCACACGCTTTACCTCTGAGGATGGGTTTAATACAGACAACAAGTTCCACCAGCCTTGGTTGTGTGGCAAATAAAACGGGTATATATTCTAATCTATTTTCCAGTTGCATAGTCCAGTGCATGATGTCAGCTTCATTTAATGTCATCAGCAGCATTAGAGCATCTGTGAATGCCGTCACTCTCTGCTGATGTAGATACACAGTTATCTTTAAAACCCCATATAGATACAGGGCTATATAGTGTGATGGTCTTCTGTGTCATTGGATCCCTTGAGTTTTGAACTCATGGCAACATGTCTTCTGGTGGTTTTATGTCTCATGCGGGTTAACAGCTTGTTTATTAGGTAGTGCCACTCCATGTGGAGATACAGTTTAGTACATTGTTATTTGTGCTGTTATAATTTGACCCTTTGAGAGCCAGGCTAGATCATAAACCATGCTCAATTTAAATTTTCTTCAATCACACTTTAAAAACTGTTACGTTTACACAGAATACTCTGACCCGATGCGTTTCATGCTATTTATTGAGTGTAAGTCAGTGATTGGCTACCATCAGATATTTTAAATCTTACATTTTTTTCAGTCTTTCTATCGTCACAGAAAAATCAAAGTGCTGTCACAGGCATGGATTAGTTGGGAAGATGTGCATCGACTACATTATTATTGTCGGGTAGACAGCCAAACAGACACCTCATACCGTCTGAGCTCATCCATGGAGAAGTAACAGCAACAACAATAACAGCAACAGAGGAGTGCACGGGAAGGAGACATTTATTTACAGATGGGGAGACAGTCATGGGTCATGTGACCTGGTAACTATCATGAACTTCCTGGTTACCTGCATGCAACCTGAGATGCTTCATATCAGCCACCATTATGAGTAGATGCATCGACCACCTAAATATTTAAAACTAGATCACCTTGCGGATTACTAATGAATGAATAGTTAATGACCCAATGATTAGCATGATTTAGTCAGTGACATTTGGTGGGAGGGATAGAGACGGACAGACGTTTTGTCAGACGATAACAAGGAATCAGCAGTCAGGGACAGGTATGTATTACTTTGCATTTTATGATCTTGTGATTATACACCTTTGTGAAGTAAGCTCAACGTTTTTGACAGTAATCATGAGGATGATAGAGTTTTTTGTTCAGGGTGGCTTTTAGTTAAGTTTGATGTTGCTACCAATTTGTGTAAAATATTGTTAAAGTATTCATTTAATAATCAGAGGTCTGCTTTTCATGTCACAATTAGTCCCTATGTTATGGGCGTGGACATGGACTTGGATAGAGCTTTGGGAATTAAGGCTGGATGCCCTTCGGGATGGCTTATGGTGGGTTTGAACCGGCAGCCTTCGGCTCATCAGTTCCCGAAGTGCGTGTTTGTTGTGGTCGTTCTGGATAAGAGTGTCTGCTAAATGCCTGTAATGTAATGTGTTCTATCACCAAGATACTGTGGCACCATTCATTTAACTATGCATGTGCC
>OMLC01006134.1:1637-16632 GCA_900302585.1 Regalecus glesne | reverse complement strand
ATCAGCTCTTCTGACATATCTGAATGAAGTTGCTTTAGTATAACAAGGGAACGTACATAATATCTGTTAGCCCTCATCTCCCTCCTATACCCCAGATTTATGCACCGTCCACTCCCAGGGTCCCGAGGCAATGGGCTGATGTGGTTGGTGGTTGGGAAGCATCTTGTGTTTGGTAACGGGTGAAAGTGTTCCGGTACAGAAGTGAACTGATCTGCCATCCTGAGCCATGCTGTCACGCCACTGGAGTCTGACTGCTGCTTTATAATGTGTTTTGTGTGTATTCTCTGTTTTATATTTCACTAAAGACGTAAAAACATATTGGATAAACCACAACAAATGCATTGTTTTATCACTGTTGTCGCCATGGTACTGTATTTAAAAAAAATCCCCAAAAAATTCAAAAAAAGATGAACATTTAAGATGTTAACCTGTATGGCCATCACCTGTAAAGATTTTACTATGTAACTAATAGGAACCTGTCGAGGAATAAAATGTTGCCTTTTTCTTGTACAAAAGAGAAATTTATGAAAAAACCTCAGCAGTGAGGAATGTGATATTGTGTTTATATTTCTGAAAATGGACCTGATGATTCATGGGAAATATGTTCATTGACTCTGAATCAGGTATGTAAAGACATTCTAAAACGAAAGACTGTATCTGGTCTGTCAGAAGTTGTTTGATGGTTTGAATCTGTCGATGGTTAGCCTGCCTTTGTATTATAAAGCACTTGTATGCAGTCTGTGTTCTTAAAGCATTATTTCTTGCATTGTGGTCCAGACATAATGCGGTCTCTGTGTTGATAAAAGCAGTACATGTATATGGGCCAATCTTTTTATAAAACTATGCATATATAAATACTACATTGTTCATAGCTTTATTTGACCCATGAAGCTATACATAACATTAGTCTAAGTACAAGTAGATGTGGACTTATCCAGTAAAGCTTCTTTCCTTGAGATGGATCACAATGTATATGTAGCTATCAAAAGAAGTCTGTGAATGCTATTTTTATTATCAAATAAAGTTTTCCATACAAATTCAAAAGGATTTCACATGTCTGCACAGTTTTCTCTCAGAAAGGTCTCTGGGGGCGTCTTTCATTTCCTTAAAGCAAATGATTCAGATGTGTCAGTACATGCTGCCTACATAGCTCAATACGAGAGAGGTTCTTTTACTTAAGAAACTTAAAGAAGTCTTCATCTTAAAAGTCTTTGTCTTAAAGCCAAGTCTGTGAACTAGCGGAGTGAGACCATAAATCCAGTGCAGACAGACAGACAGACAGACAGACAGACAGGACCACTTCCCCTGGATCACCACTGTGCCATGCTGGGGAAGCTTGTGTGTACTCGTGACCCTAAGAGCTATGCTGTCTGGAGCCTGGCTCCAGACAGGGTCGCCTGAGGCAGAAAGGCCAAGAGGAAGGTGCTAGATGAATTGCGATCCAACCAAGACCTCACAGTGGAACTGGCAAAACATGTCTTAACATCCATAACTCCCCCAGCTGCAACGCACCTGCCGGGATTATTGAGCACACGTCAACACATTTCTGTACTCCAGGAGAGATACAGCGGTCTGACAGCTGCTATGGCTATACACCAAGGTCATTATGGCAGTGGTGTTGTGTTTGTTTTGCTTTTGTCTGACAGGACAGCACTGCAGAGCGAATGAGGAGCGAGGAGGAGTCACGTGCCATGCATTAAAGTGACCAATCAAGTTTTTCTTTTGTACAGCTCGGTTGTGTCCACACGTGAATGTTCTCACCAAAACACCTTCTGTATGTGTGTCCTTGAGGTCTTACAAACATACCGAATGCCGTTCCACCATCTAAAGCATTCGGCAACTTTTTTTACAACTTTTTTTTTTTTTGGGGGTGGGGGGCACCGCTCGGTGGCCGACCACACAATGACCAAATAAAGAGGCTCTCCGTTCCTCACTAATCAGAAAAACAAAGCCAGTACAGTAAAAGTTTGCCTTATAATCACACCAAGTAGATGCAAACCTCCAGACTGGGCCAATCTTTGTGGAACAGCCTCATCATACAGTCAGGGGTCTCGTCTTTCCCAGTTTGCTGGAATAAGCCCTGTGAATTACAAATGAAAGGCACCGGGGGAAGCAGGCCAGATCCACCCAAGCAAGGTGGGAAGATAACTAGATTGTTTTAACGAGGTGGAAATGGGTCCATTTGCCAATGCTGGTATCAAGAGCGATTCACATAATGATATTAGCATGTGATATCCAACAAGCCTGTGTCCATGTTAATCTTCCATTAATGGGATTAATACATGTCATCAGATAAAGTGGCAGTGTCACAGTCTGCGTCCCTTCACATTCACTCATGTCATAATCTCTACCAAAAAACTAAGTCCAAGGTGACCTGTGATTGAATTAAGATTACTGCCATCTAAATGACTTGGTGTCGCGGGTTCAATTCCACCACAGGGCATCGAAAGGTCATTCAGGCTTAATTCCCCCGGGTCCCATTTAAGTCAGCATCCACCCCCACAATGTGGGTCTTCATCGTGACACTCGAAAAGGCACCTTTCTATGTAGATGACAGGAAACGACAAGTTCTGACCACACCCCCACGTCCTGCGACGCAGCCATCCTAGCTAAGTAACTGACTCCAGACGTGAGTGCAATTCACGTTTATACATATGAATAAATGCACCACCAACATTTGTGTTTCTCCACGCCAACTGTAAGAAAAACATGAACAGGAGGACTCATTTGCAAAGTGCGTTTTATTTTACGTTGCCTTGATTACATGCCTCTACATTCAAAAGTAAGCCAGTAACATATTAGATCCAACTGTAAAAGGTTTAGGATTTCTTTTCCCCGTCATCTTACCAGGAAAAAAATATATAGGTTACGTTGGAATCTCTGTACATACAGAAACAACTTTGTAGTGGGCTGCCTTTTCCTGCAACTGTCTTTAGATTGAACCATCTGGTTAGTAAAAATACAAAAAGGAGGTTATTTCTGCAGACGTTAGCTCTCAGCCGTTTCCCGGGGCAGTAGAAGTCTTCTTCTTGGGTTCTGGATCCTAGGGCCTGTGTCGGGGGCCCGTTTACGCGGGAGACACGGAGCTGGAGGACACTGAGGAGGCCTCGGTCTTTGCAGAGGAGGCTCCTTCCTCTTCCTCCAGGGGGTTCTTTCCACAGCACAGGGTGGTGATCATGCAGTTACGGAACTGCTTGTTCATGCAGATGTAGATCATAGGGTTGTAGATGGCGGAGCTCTTGGCAAAGAAGGACGGAACGGTCATGAAGACCGGCCCGAACTCACTGCCCTGGTTTGTGAAGATGTACCAGGCCACGCTTGCATAGGGCAGCCAACAGACCAGGAAGGCGACCACCATGAGGATGACCATGCGGGTGACTTCCCTCTCAGCTCTCTGGGTGGTCTCTGACTCCTGCTGGGCAGCGGCGGCCTCCTTGACTGCGCAGAGCAGGCGGCCGTAGCAGAAGAAGATGACGCACAGTGGGATCGTGAAGTGGCAGGAGAACATGTAGATGACAAAGGACTCGTTGTTGTAGCCGGGGGCACGTGTGTAGTAGTCGATTCCACACGAGCACTGCATGCCCTCAGGGATGTAGCGAGACCAGCCGAAGAGGGGGGGCACGGAACAAGCACAAGCCATCAACCAGGTGAAGGACACGCCCATGATGGCGTGGTTCTCCCCGAAGCGGAAGTTCGCCATGGGCTTGCAAACCACCATCCATCTTTCAATAGCCAAAACAACCAGGGACCAGAGGGCTATTTCACCAGCGAGGGTAGCAAAGAATCCTTCAAGATTGCAGCCAGTGCGCCCTAAGACGAAGTAGCCGTGCATGGAGGAGTACATCGTGGTGGTGAAGCCTCCAATCACCATGAAGAGGTTAGCCACCGCCAGGTTCAGTAGGATGTAGTTTAGAGGGGTTCGCAGCTTCTTGTGTTCGATGGTGACGTACAGAGTGAGGAAGTTGACGGGGAAGCCCAGCAGGATGAGGAGGAACATGTAGGCCGCCAGGACGGAGTAAGCCGCTGGGTTGACAAGGTAATACTGAGGATACTCATATGGGCTCCGGACAATGCCAGTGGTGTTCACCATAGGGACATAGAAATCTGGTCCCTCTGTGCCGTTCATGGTTGCGGTTTGCGGTTGCGATCAGCCCCTTCGGTCGTGGTGTTTCTTCTGGCTCTACAGGAGTGAGATGGACAGGGCCTTTGCTACAGATGGATCTGCTGGCCACACTCTGGCTTTTAAAGGCACACCTTGGATTATCACTTTCCCAATCCGTCAGCACAATGTGATTTAGGCCACGGTTAATATCTAATCCAGCCATCACTGCAAACATAACTGACCACTCATCAAGATATTAAGGTTACACCAGCTCATAGCTCGCACAGAACCCTCCAGTGACTACTTAGTCTGAAGCATGATTACAGCCAGGTACAGCTGATGCTGTGCCTTGGCTTGAAACACATTTGCGGCTTTTTTAACATCGAACGCATCGATTCCAAAAAACACAGACAAAGCTCGCTTATACTGGAGATGTTGATATTAAAACCAGTGGGACATCAGGCAACCGACAAACGTATCACAACTCCTCAACTCTAACCCGGTGTCTGAGCACCAACATCCTAACTCCTTACCACAAGCTCTAACCTTACATGTAAATGTAATTTCCTTCATTCTGATCTCCGATGAGCCTAAAGCAAACATTTTATCTGAGAAAAACTCATTTTACAACTTTATTTCATTGGGGCATTATGGCCCAGTCATCTGACGATCGTAGGGTTGCAGGTTCGATCCCTGCACCTGCAGAGAAGTGTGTTGAAGTGTCCTTGAGCATGACACTGAAGTCATTTTACATGTCACGATTAGTCCCTGTGCTGTGGGGGTGAACAAGGACTTTGATGGAGTTTGGGGGATTAAGGCCAAATGCCCTTCCTGACACCTCACAGTGGGTTCAAACACGCAACATCTGGCTCAGCAGCTCCCGAAGCACACTCACCACCACTGAGCAACAGAATACAATGACCAAATAACCTGGCTTTCCACGGAGAAACATCTAAAAGCATGCACGTTCACACACATATGCATGGACTCAATATGCACGGGCTCCTTCACTCACAAACGTACACCTGAACAACATACTTGGGCTACACTGTAGTTCATTCAATAAACAGAACATGCCAAGATCACATAGTTGGCCATCGACCAAAATGTCCCTTGGATTGACCCAAGCTCTTCAAGTTCCCCAAAGAAAACAATGGGTTAACAGTGACTGGAAATGTCTGGACGGTGCATGATAGATGCATGACTCCAAACAATAGGCACCTTGTGAGAGAGTTTAAACCCAGTGGTAAGACAAAGACAAATGTTTCTTAAGTTGTATGACGGTGACAATGGAATACATTTCTTGACCACTGTGAAATATAACTGTTCAAGCATGAGGTAGGCAGCATAGCATTTACAGTAAAGACAGTGGAGAGTCATTGCATTCCAATAAGGAAATGTGTTCTCTGCATTTAACCCATCCTATTGTACAGGAGCAGTGAGCAGCTGCAGCACCAAGGGAGTCATGAAGAGGTTCAGTGTCTTGCTCAAGGACACTTCAATCAACACGCTTTCTGGACCCGGCGATTGAACCGGCAACCTTCCGACTACCAGACAACCGGCTCTACTTCCTGAGCCATGTTGGACCTGCGCCGTTGCTGAGTGGCAAGCCATCTTAGCAGCTAGCAGAGAGCTCAGCACTTTCTTAATGGGTGTTGTATTAAAGAGATTTGGAGCTTACATCCAGGTTACTCTCACAGGCCTGTGATGGGTTTAACATTATGGTAAGTCATCCTCACACAGCAGCTTGTGGCTATCTTCAGACCATTACACTCTCACTCCCTCTTCTTTTTTTTTTCACTAACTAACCTAGAAACCTAGAATATAACTTAGCTGTAGGTCTACCGAGGGAACAAGTTATCAGATTTCTTTGAACACATATAGAAATATTTATAGTACCATTAAATATAAACTCTTCTGCCCCATTTCTTTCTGTATAGAAAGAGCTATCAGAATGATTTTCCTAACAAAAAAAAAATCATCAACCATTTTGACTCCATGATGAAATTAAGAATGTAATCCAGTAATGTTTGGAAAACGCAAAAATAAGCTCTGACTAGATAGTGGTGTGCAGGATGAGAACGCATTTATATAGAACACTATCAAACAGACCTAGAAAAGAAGAATACCAAAACCAATTTGACATTGTATTCTTGTATTAAATTTGTCTTTTCCATTCCTATTGTATACGAACAGTGAACAGTTGCAGCACCTGAGGACCAACTCCAATTATTTTTCCTATTGCCTTGCTCAGGGGCATACGCATGACTATTAAACCTGACAGTCAGGTCTTTTTGATGGTGGGAGGAAACCAGAGTACTCGGAGGAAACCCACACAGACATGGAGAGAACATGTAAACTCCATATAAAAAGGACCTGGAACCGCCTGGGGTTTGAACCCAGGACCTTCTTGCTGTGAGGCAACAGCGTTAACTAGTGGGACACCAAGCTGCCCCAGATTTGGGATATTTAGAGATTTTGATTATGTAATGATAGCCGCTAGAGTTTGGTTATGATACTAACCAGCTTGTTATAGGTCCAGAGAGAAGGTTTCACACTGATTGTAGGTTAATTCTGCTCTCTAGTGGAGAGGTGATGACATGAACACCATGTCAAATACTTCCACCAATTAGCCAAAACATTAAAACCACCCGTCTAACATTGTGTGGGTCCCCCTCATGCCACCAAAACACCGCTGACCTATTGAGGCATGGACCTCACCAGACCTCAGAAGGTGTCCTCTGGTATCTGGCACAAGGACATTAGCAGCAGATCCTGTAATTCCTGTATGTTCCATGGTGGAGCCTTCTAGGGATTGAACTTGTTGATCTAGCACATCCCATAGATGTTCGATTGGATTGAAATCTTGGTAATGTGAAAGCCAAGGCAACACTTTGAACACTTTGCCGTGTTTCTGAAACCATTCCTAATCCATTTCTGTAGTTTGGCAGTGTGCATTTTCAAGCTGAAAGAGGCCATGGGGGAATGTTTTTTGTCCTGAAGGGGTGCATGTGGTCTGGAACAATACTTAGGTGAGTGGCAATTTTCAAAGTAACATCTACATGAATACCAGGAACCAAGGTTTCCTAGCAGAACATTGCCCAGAGTATCACACGGCCTCCAGTGGCTTGCCTTCTTCTCAAGACATATCCTGATGCCATCTCTTCCCCAGATAAACAATGCAGAGGTATCCAACAGTCCCCAAGATGTCAAAGAAAATGTGATTCATCAGACCAAGTTGCCTTCTTCCACTGCTCCATGGTCCAGTTCTGACACTCATGTGCCCATTGTGTGCACTTTCAGTGGTGGGCAGAGGGCATCATGGCAACTCTGACTGGTCTGTGACTATGCAGCCCCATACACAGCATGCAGGATACACACTGTATGTTCTGACACCTGTCTGTCAAAGCCAGCGTAAACTTTTCCAGCAATTTGAGCTACAGTAGCTCTTCAGTGGGATTGGATAGCCTCCACGCCCCACCAACTTCAATTAATCTTGGGCACCCATGACCCTGTTGCCAGTTCACCTGTTGTCCTTTCTTGGACCACTCTGGCTAGGTACTGACCATTGCTACTGGAATACCACACAAGACCTCCCATTTTGGTGATGCTCTGACCAAGTTGTCTAGCCATCACCATATGACTCTTGCCAGAGTCTCTAAGCTCTTTACACATGTGCATTTCTCCAGTTCTCAATACATCATCTACAAGAACTGAGTGTTCACTTTGCTGCCTAATCTAGCCCACCCCTTGAAAGAGCAAGATAACTAATGATATTCATTTAGCTGTCAGTGGTTTTATAAGGCCTTCAACTGTTACATATGGGTGTTTATACATATACATCATGGGTAAGAAAATAGCGACTCGGAGACCTCCCAAACACAGGCAATCCTCTCTATGAGAGAGAGCTCGAAGAACCTCTGTAATTCGGTTATATAATCAGAATATATAAGAATCTACTTTACTGGCCAAGTGACAGTGCCTTCGGACATGAGGAATTTGACCCCAGTATACAGCAGCTTCTAGCACTTGCAGACATCACACCAAAAATAACACAGAAGAAATAAATTCAATGACAAATATGACCGTGAAGGTAAGCATGTAGGCACAACAGGTACATCGCTCCTATAGTGATATAATATCCACCTCCGACTACATACCATGTCCATACTATGTTATGTACCCATGTTACAACCACAACAATGATAGCAATAATTGTAACTAGTATACGGCAGTTGAATGTATAATGACAATTGTACATGTGTATTGCACAAGCCTTTATATTACCCATCTGGTTTTAGATCAGTAGGTGTGATATCTTTACCAGAGGGGACTATTGACAAAGTGTCATATTAACATAACTGTCTCTTCCTGCATCTTACTGTTAAATGAATGAACTATATATCCAAAACGTTTAACAAATATAAAAAAATCACAAGCGCATCAATGTAAAAACCCCGCAAAAGTCAAAACACGAATAGAAAAACCATAAAATTAGAACGGAAGTGAGCAACAATGCATGTGGATAATGATTGGCTAATTATTATAACTCAGGCTATGACTTAACATGGATCCTTACTGTGAAATGCAAGCCACGGGAAATGAGACGTGAAAAACTTTCAACTTGCTCAGAAGATGCAGTGTGGTGGAATAAGGACGGTATTGGTTTGCATTTATTATTGTCTGTAGCATCATAGCTTTGGCAAGTGGTACTTACTTACCATTGTTGGAGCCCATTGGTGGGAGCCCATTGGTTGGGGATGGTGTTCTGGTGTTCTGATCGTCTAGGTGTTCTGTCTTTTTCTCAGTGAGGGGGGTTCTGCCCTATGGCGGAGAGTTATGGTTGTGTTCATATGGAGATCTGCAAAATAGGACATGGTAAATAAAACAAATACTTGTATTAATCCTGGAGAAATATATGCATTCAACTCAACAAACCCTCTAGAAACATACAGATGCCTTGTTCAATGGCAGGAATGCACAACAGCATTGTTGCTAATGTTTCTGAACCAGAATTGCCAAGTTAGAAGTTGCAGTTGGAAAGAACAACTGGTGTTTTTGATTGTAGCCTTTGGCAGGAGGCACTGCTTTTGAATTCCTGGACCCACAAGGACATGAACACGTTTTTATTTCCTTTTTATTTTCAAAAATTCCCTTCACAGTTCAGCTATACTGCTAAACTGATTATACTGCTCTCAGTACTTGCGGTTGATTTATTTGTAATTTTACCAATGAACACCTATAATATTAATATCAGAGGATGTCGACTGCACCACCTGCGTAACAAAAATAATGTTCAATTTCTAACACATGCCTACAGCAACTCTCAAATTCTCCTCATGACTCTCGACATTACAGAGATTTTTAACTGAAGCCATAAAAACTCGCCTTTGAAAATACTGTTTATAAAGCTCCACATCAATAACTCGTGACTTCTTGAAAAATAACAAAGCTGATGTGACACCATAACTGTGGATCTGTTTATCTCAGACACTGTTGATTGCTCCAGGAAATTAACATGGCACTGTCTCGCATTTAACGGGCTGTGAATGGAAAGTGGATTAATTAAGATTGACATTCAAGCACAATTACGAAACATCTGGTACCAATAACTTCATAAGCTTAAATGATGTGGAAGCTTTCACTCTACATTTCAAAGCTTTAGTGCCGCTTTTCCAATCATCACTTTGGTTTTCTCTTACAGTGCAGTTCACAGCATCAAGTCCCAATGGTGCGATCGGTGGATGGTTTAATGCAGGGCATCATGGTTTATAGGTCAAGGTTAGACTTGTTGTGGAGTAGAGAAGGAACCGGGCGATAAATGGATTCAAAAGCTTGACTTTTTTGTTTTTTTTTTGCTGGTCAATATGTTGGATCCAAAATAAGAACCACCAACTGACAACACAATTGTTAAATTATGTTGTCCATTACAAACGGGGGCTAAAGAACTTACTGTTCTGCCCCAAACTAGGCAAGTATTCATCTAAATTATGGTTTTTGGATATAAAGAACCACCAACTGACAACAGAATTGTTAAATTACGTTGTCCATTACAAACGGGGGCTAAAGAACCTACTGTTCTGTCCCAAATAGGCAAGTATTTATCTAAATTATGGTTTTTGGATATTTACGCTTAGGCGGTTTCCGACCTGCTGGCGGTGCATTCTTCAAATCAGTCCGTGTCAAAACATCATATACCTAAACAATAGTACCTACCAAGTGGGTTGCTTTAAGAAAAACACACAAGCAGCAGAGTTGCCAAACAATCACCAAGTGTTTTGTTTGGCTCTTCGTTTTTATGCGTTTGACGGACGGGTTTAAGAACCCAGGAATTAAGTGACAACCGAACTGATTGACAGACAAGCTTTTTTTTTGCAATTTGTCCCAACATCTCCCGAGGTCTGATGTTATGTGTTAAGATTAGTCCCAACGATGCGGAGGAGGACAATAGAGCTAAATGGAGCTTGGGGGTTTTAAGGCCAGATGCTTTTCCTGACGCCCTGCGCTGGGCTCGAACCTACAACATAGGGCTCTTCATTTCCTCCACATGGTCTACTGCTGAGCTACCCCGGCTTTAATTGTCTCCCTACGTCCCATATACTGAATGAAAGCCATCAATTAAAAAGTGGCCACCTTTCAAATAAGCAATACTAGACTGTTACCTGTATCACGGCAGGAGCTGAGGATGTAAATTGCAGACGTGGTGGGAGGTGTAACAAAAGGTTGACTTGTGGGAAGTAGAAGGGCATCAGTAGCACACATGGTGAGAATGTGGCACGGACAGTGGACACAGGCAAACTGTTAACACCACACAGAAACTCTACCGAGTGAGTAATCAACAGCAGCCTTTGGTCGATGGGTAACAGAGGAATACCGGACTGGATTCAGGACTGGGATGGTGTCAGAACAGGACAAGACCCAAGACTTGGAAACCCGAGCTGGAATGGCTGAAACTGGGAGTGGGAATGACAGCGTATTCCTGTTGGACAGTGTATGCATGGGTGGGTTACCGAATGGGCCTACTGGGTCCAAAAACTCAGGGGGGGGCATAAACCAGAGCCTCTGCATGAAATCACTGTTTTCAACCTTGCATTTCTGTTGCTTAGTCAGAGAGCTTTGTCATTCATATCAATAACAGAGCCCCAAGGGTACAACTGAGAAACGGAAGGAAACCACAGATAGATGGATTTTTTACCCACCCATCCATCCATCCATCCATCCATCCATCATCAACACCTTATGTCAGTTCATGGAGGTAGTAGATTTCAGCTGGGAACTCCGAGCTTTCCTTTTCCTTGCTACATCCACCAGCTCTGATTGGGGGATCTCAAGGTGTTGCCAGGCCAGTGTGGAGATATAATAACTCCACCTGGTCCTCGGTCTACCCCGTGGCCTTCTCCCAGCTGGATGTGCCTGGAAAACCTCATTAGGGAGGTGACCGGGTGGCATCCTTACTAGATGTCTGAACCATCTCAACTGGCTCCTTTCTACTTGTTGGAGCAGCGGCTCTACTCCCCTGTCTGCCACTCTATAGGCACTCTCCCAGAATTCCAGGCAATGTTGAGGAGACGTGTCATCCATGACAATCCCTCAACACCCAAATCCCTCAGCATCTCTGGATGGATCTCATCAATCCCTGGGGCTTTACCACTGTGGAGTACAAATGTGCCTGAGTGGGCTTTACACTAACACAACATCCTGTCCTTGGACCCTTGCATCCAATAAGGAACAACTCCCTTAAAAATCCCTTAAACGAGGAGAAAAAATAGGAAGAAACAGGGAAGGGATTTCTCTCCTAAAATCGACCGGCATGAAATGGATGTTGTGTACACACGTTAAAACACAATGTACAGCACACAACTCTTAGAGAATAATGCAATTCTAAATGGAATCACGAGATAGCTCATCTTTCTTACTTTGTCCACAGAAAAGAGAACTGCCCAGGTTTTCCTGACCAGGCCAGCAGCCTTACATTCAGACTGGCTTAAGAGACGGTCCTCTTTCCCTTACGTCATCTCACTAAACCAAACACATACCAAGAATACAACTTCCGGAACACCCTTTTGTGGGAAAAAAAAGCCTGTCTGACTGCCTGACATTGGCCTCCTTTGCATGTCAAGATGACTGTGTTTTCCAGAGGACAAACCTGTAGGTGGGGTGTGATGCTCTCTCACTCTGCCCACAGCATCTCTCTCTCTCTCTCTCTCTCTCTCTCTCTCTCTCTCTCTCTCTCTCTCTGAGTGACCAACAGAGAGGGGTGAGCACTGTGACAAGGACATGGTACATGTCACCCCACCAGCTCCCACGTACATTCACACCCAATGGTCAACACCATCAGTGGCATCCGAGCTGACTTTCTGGACTGACTTCTGACAAGTTAAGACAACAGACATGAAGGTATCAGATGCTGCTGTTAAGAGTAACAATGATTTGCACATTTGGCAGCACGGTGCCCCAGTGGCTAGTACTGTTGCCTCACAGCAAGAAGGGCCTGACTTTGAATCCTGTCCCAGGTCTTCTCTGTGTGGTGTTTCCATGTTCTCCCCGTGTCGATGTGGGTTTCATCCAGGTGCTCTATTTCCTCCCACCATCAGAGGGACATGTACGCCACACCCCTGCCTGTGCCCCTGAGCAAATAATAATAATGATTCCCTTATCAGTCCCGCAAGGGGAAATTTGGATTTCTCTGCATTTTTGACCCAACCTATATTGTATAGGAGCAGTGAGCTGCCAACATATGGCACTCGGGGAGCATTTGGGGGTTAAGTGTCTTGCTCAATGACACCTCGACATGCTGTATACAGGACCGGGAGTCGAACCTGCAACCTTCGGATTGCCAGACGACCACTCTACCCACTGAGCTATGCCCCCTGAGCTATGCCGCTATGCCGTGAAAGTGAGAGCAAAAAAAGAAATGGAGACCGTGGTGCAGCTGGAGAGGTTTGTTTTTATGTGTCCCGATTAGTCCCCACGCTGTGGGGGTGGACAGCTACATAGATGGGGTTTGGGGTATTAAGGCCAGATGCCTTTCTTGATGCCCTGTGGTGGGTTTGAACTTGCTGCCTCATGCTCCTCAGTTCCTGAAGGGGGCGCTCCACCACTGAGCTACCACAGCCCCCTGACTGGTCCTATACATTAGGATGGGTCAAACACAGAGAACACATTTCATTGTATGTACAAGGTTTCATATCAGTTGGAGAGGTATTCCCAGTAAGATCTTATTCTTATTCTGGCCCATTCTGTTTTGCAGGAGTCCCCACAGTGGATTTTATAGTTTGCACCGTACCATGTATGGTGACCTCAATCAATCCAGTATGGTCTTGTCAACCCACATACTGATTTGGATAAATTTGACATCGGAGGCCCTTCCTGACAGGACCACTAACCCTGTGGATGGGAGCACAGGTAAAGTGCTTGATGCCATCCCAGTATTCCTAGAATCGGACCCATATTTGTCACCAGAGGTATTCCCAGTAGGATAATAAGAGATATTTTATTTGGAGCATCATTTATGTTCTGATCCTTTACCCATGAGGGACATTCTGCTTCACCTTTGAGCTAAGTTTGACCCCACACCATCCGAGTCACACTGTTGAGCAACACACTGACCTGGTGGATGTTCCTGACTACACTATGTGGAGACAGCATTGGACAACAAATGAGCAAAAACTTGCAAACCAAGCCAAGCAGCTGGCTTGTCCTTCCTCCAGAACCCCGTAGAGGTGTGGTACTGTACACAATTACAGCTTGTTTGCCAGCAGTGGGCACTCTGAACCAAATATCTAGCACATGGAGAGGAAACTCATTTGGTACACATCTTGGTCTCTCGGATTTTGTGGAGATTTGACTGTGAGGTGAGATTTGCCTCCTCATGTTGAATAAATTACAGATACGATTGCAGCATATCCATCACAGCTTCTGAATCAATCAATCAATTGATCAATGCGTGAGACTGATTTACTGGAACAAAAGTACCTCTCGCAGGCCTGATGTATTGCAGGAGAACCGCCTCATCGGTTCACTTTGTGCCAAGATGGAACAGCCAAGGACAAATGCAGGAGGTGTGAGCATCTCCGGTGCTGTTAACACAAACCGCTGTTTGTCAGCATCAGGACCACGCAGTCACCTAGCAGTGCATAGGAGAATGTGGTCATAGGTCACGTCACGGTTTCGTTAACTTGGATCCGGCAGCGATTTGGATCATGCCGCATCAACACCCATCATTCACACCGCAAATCGGCACAAAAAGGAGCTTTTTGTCCAATTGGTTTTCAGTCCGACTCACACCAACGCAACAGACCGAAAAGCAACCTGTTATTTAACCTGTTGTCATGTCGGTGCTGTGATTTTAGCTGGTGTGCGTGCAACACGTTGACTTGGAATTGTCTTTTTTTTTAAAGTCCTATTTTAGTAGGAACGTGATGCAGCTGTCTGCAATTTCCATCAGAGACCAAGGCCCGACTGTGTCCCGAGAAATAAAAAGCTGACGGGGTCCGTGAAATATGCGGACATAACAATCTGTGGGTTCAATTGGCTCTCGCCCTCCTTCAACCTCCCACCCCCTGTAAAAGAACAAGTCCATTTACCATTTACCCCCCAGCCCCTCTCTCCCAATATTCAATATTCTCCATTAACAAAGGAATTTCAATACCTCGTTCCCTCTCAAGCCATCTCTCTTTACCTATGCGATGGCTGAAACTACTGAGGCTTCAGACACTCGCGGACACACACGCACACGGACGATATTTTTACATGATTACTTCTTTCCACCCGAAACTCATGTTTGATAACTGTGAAGAAATTAGGAGTCTTTGTCCATGATTCAGCCGGCTTGGATCGGCCGGTTGCCAAGGAGATGAAGCCATGTTTTATGTGCAGAGAGCCGAGATGCTG
>OMLC01006131.1:4671-23480 GCA_900302585.1 Regalecus glesne | reverse complement strand
GGATCTGTCCATCCCCAGTGGAGTATGACAGGGAGCTGTCTCCACAGCGGCGTCACCACAAGGAGTTTAAATTCAACCTGTCGCAGATCCCCGAGGGGGAGGCCGTGACTGCAGCGGAGTTTCGCCTCTACAAGGAGTGTGTGAGCCGAGCCTTTCGCAATGACACCTTCCTTCTCAAAGTCTACCAGGTGGTCAAGGAACACCCTGACAGGTGAAACATGCAGACAGATACACACATTTTATATGAACAGGTGTTTTCACTGATTCACCACAGCTGTGTAACCGAGTAGGAATTGAAGTATTTGTACAACAGATTCACGCAGACACTCAATCCCAAGCACATCCCCAACAGAGAGAATAAAACTAGAAAGGATCAGTTTGCCATCAGTCACACATAAGTCTAGAAAAACATCATTTAACTGACTGCAGGATAGATGTTTTTTTTTGTTTCGTTAAAACAGCCAACCCAGCTCTCTCTCACCGTCTCTCTGTGTGTTGAACAAACTTTGGGATCTTGCCGTCTTCTGGGTAATAAAGAATCACGCTTAACCACAACATTACAGAAATAGCAAAGCAACAATGCCCCCTCCCACCACCACCACCCACCAAGGGAGCAAAGCTAATGCATTCCAGACATTTACGTTGTGGATGCAGAGTGGATAAATCTCCATTAAGACTGCCTGGTGATATTCATGTTTTGTTAAACCTCAACCACTGAGTGGTAATGTTTTGAGGGTCTCTCATGCTCTATCCTAGTTTATTATGGTTTACTATGGTAAATGTAAGATTATCAAATGCACTGCTTTGTAGTCTCACTATAGACTTAGTCAATTTAGTAATTGTGTGCCTATTGCACTATAGGTTCAGATTGAAGTTTGCAAACCCTGAGGGCTTCGGAAAGATTTTTAGGCATTTTATACCGAAGGATTTATTAAAAGAACCAAAAAAGGATGGGGCTGCAGTTCCTCAGCAGTTGAGTGTGTGCCTCTAAACCAGGAAATTAGGGTTCATACCCTTGGTGGGGTGTCAGGAAGGGCATCCGGCCTTAATCCCCCATGCCACATCTAAGTATGCATTCACCCCCACAACGTGGGGAGTAATCATGACGCACATTTTAGGGGAGCATGGTAGCTTGGTGGTAGAGCGTGTGCTTCAGGAACTGACAAACCAGAGGCAGCGAGTTCGAACCCACTGCGGGGTATATGGAAGGGGATCTGGCCTTAATCTCCCAAGCTCGATCTCGGTCTGTGTCCACCTTCACAGCATGGGGACATGTAAAATGAACCTCTCATTAAAATAAAATAAAAAATAAGAAGGTTGATTTAACCAATAGATTTCAATCTCTACTAAATACAAATTTATCAATTTCCTCTTATTTTATCTTAAAAAAGGGTTTACCTGAGGTTGACTCCCTGGCTGAAGATGATCCAATTTGGGTTAAAGGCTTTAAAACATCTCAGCTCTTCCACACTAGATGTTGGTGAAGTGTATTTTTCTCTACGTCAAAGGGTTTCCATGGGTATCAAGAGCTACTTATTTGCTGCATTCCTTTATCCCTACAATGGGCGGTTTATGCTTTGCAGCCTGAAGGCAAAGCCTTTTATTTTTGGAGATATTTGGAGATTAAAGGGCTCATATAGAGTATCTTCAATTTCTGTATTCTTATGGGGCAGGTTCTCTTTTTCTGACTTTACCTTGAAGAAAATTACAGCCTGGACAGTCGGCTATCAGATGGAGAAGCATTGCTCCCATGTTACCTTGTGCTTTGAATTGGGGGATTCAAAGCACAAGATATAAAAGGTGTTTTCTGACAAATGTTTTTTACAATCTCCTCGTCTTTGCAGTTGTATCAGCTTTGAGTGTATATCCTAATCTTTAATAAGTGCATTTGCTTAGTGAAAGTTTCTCAAGCAACCAGGGGTGGAACATTAGTATAACAAGTAGCCGCTGCTGAAAGCAAATGTATGCTGCAATTTAGTAGCAAGATAAATAAGAGTAAAAGAATGTGGAAAGTGTTATTGGTCTTGAGTAAGGTCTTTTAATTTCACTATGTGAGAAACTGTACTTTTGCAAACTTTGATCAGCGGGGAGCCTATTATCTTCCTCAACCGCCTCCCTTCTCGGAAAGCCTGATTCCTTTATAACTTTGAGCCATAATAACACACTGGTTAATTCGTCTGACACTCTCTGTAGTTTTAATTTGATTGGGGCGGTTTCTCTCACAGCAGGCGAGGAATGTGAGATATTTTGATGCCGAAAAGGCAGCGTGACAGAAACGGTACGAGACAGGGCAGGTTTATGCGAATGCAGTTTTTCTGCATGTTTTCTAATCCAGCAGAACACCATTTTCAGCCAAATGATTCTGCCTTCTTCATGATGTTGGAAGGCCGATGGTTTTTTTTGTTGATTTTTACCACCCTTTCTTCCTTCTTCAGTTTTGTTACCCGAATTAACTTCTGGCGAATTTCAGATCTGACTGAGATTCATAGGGGAAACCTGGTTTTTTATATCAAAAGTTGGACTTGTTATTTGGCATTTGGATCCAAATCATATTAATCTCTCTCTTATTTGGACATCAGTAGCAAACCAGTTATATTTTAAAAATCCCATAATAATAACACTGTTACTATTATAACATAGCAGTCCTCAGTGTTTAAGGACTTGTCACCAGAATGAATGATGAAAGCACATGGCATAAACCAAGCTGCTTTGAATAACATTCTCCCACACTGCATTTTTTTAATTAATCGACAAGGTCCATAAAAAATATTTATTGAAACATGAACCACGGCTTTGACCCTTGACCTTATTATTCCACTTCACTTAAGTAGTCAGTCAATAATAAGTTTTACAGTAGGGTTTCAGTACTCTGTAGCCCACAGGCACATCTATGATAGACCTCCTGCTGTTCTTCTTCAGCCAAACAGTGGATCTGACGGTGAGGCGTAAAGTTACTGACATATTGGCCCATACTGGTTCAAATGGGTTAACTAACCAGTGGTGTGGTGAAGGGGGGGGATTGCAAGTGTGTGTGCATGTTTGTACGTGTATGGGGTTGTGTGCGAGTGATAGGTGGGTGAGAATAGGGGACAGAGTCTCATATGGAAACCGTCAGACAGACTCTCATTAATGAACAATAAAGAGAAGCTGCTGGCGCATGACTGCAGGGGCATTCCCAGAGCACCTGGGTGATTGTGGGACTTTGATGTCGGGGTGGGACCAGGGTTTGACTGCCTTGGTGCCATGTCATTACTACTGTTATGGACAGGCCCCCTCATCACTGACAACTTGTCCCTTTTTTGTTCCATCCCTTCACTTCATAATAAAACCAAAGTTACTTTTAAGGTGTAAAGATATATTCAATTCCTTCCTCTCCCCCAATTTATGCATTTTTTGCAATAGTATTGACAGCTTGACTTTCCTTTCTATAAAATCTTCTTAATGATATTAACACACTGACAACTTGATACCACAGCCTGAATTCCTTCCTCTTTCCTGTTTCTCGAGAGATGGACCATATGGGCGGCATAGCTCAGTGGGTAGAGCAGCCGTCTGGGAATCGGAAGGTTACAGGAATCGATCCCCGGTCCTGCATATAGCATGTTGAGGTGTCCTTGAGCAAGACACTGAACCCCTAACTGCTCCCTGAGTGCTAAATGTTGGCAGCTCACTGCTCCTATTCAATAGGTTGGGTTAAAAATGCAGAGAAATCCAAATTTCCCCTTGCGGGACTGATAAGGGAATCATTATCTATAATTTATTTATATATTATGGCCCATACAATACAATATCAACCAGCATTTTGCTGTAACACTTATAGTATTCTTATTCTTATTATGCTATTATATTATGTTACCCTTATACAAGAAGAAAGAAGAGCCCAAGAATTCCTTCTTGTCCCTCCATTTCCCAAAGAGGCAGCTCTGCTCTGTCCTAAACTATATATAGTACAGTAGACTATTGTTACTCAACTGCATGTCACTATATACCCCTGCACTCCATATTTTTGATAAATTGATTGTGAATTTTACAACCAAGCATAGAGTAGTACAGCATTAAATATAAATATATACAGTCAAAGGCATTTTGGGTCAGCATATGTTAAACAGCATATATGACATATAAATGAATTTTTCATCATATTGTGGATTTAATAGGCACCTGTTGTTGCCCGAGACCAAACCTAAGATTTTTTCTTTCTTTGTCCTTGCTTATCCAGGGAGGCAGACCTGTTCCTTCTGGAGACTCGCAGGCTGTGGACAGCTGAGGAGGGCTGGCTGGAGTTTGACATCACCGCCACAAGCAACCTGTGGGTAATGAGTCCCACACACAACCTGGGCCTGCAGATCAGCGTGGAGACTAGTGCTGGTAAGGGGCAAGGGTGTTTAAAGCAAACGGACACCTCTTTAACACTCCCAACACGCACAATTTTGGTCTCATCCTGAGCAGATGCAACTGGGGAGTAAATGATATCACTTTATTTGAAGGGTTGTGCACAAGACTGACATGATACCATCATAACCATGACATCAAACCCATCATGAATGAAGGAGTATTTATATATGTTTATGATTGTTATCATCAAGCATCATTCGATCAACTTTGTCATTTTGATGGAAAGTCGACATTATCTTTCTTGTAGCAGTCTGACAGTGACCGAACTGCTCAATTGTTTTTGAGCTACAGATTGGTGATTGGTGTTGTGACTAGGTAGTAGTAACCATCTCCATTTTTGTAGCTCTACATAATTACAGAATCAGAATATTTTTTGCCAAGTAAAAGAACATATAAGAATATAATTACAACTAAAGTTTTAACTGCATTATGATATCAAATAAATTCTAAATTTAAAACTTTTTTGGGGGTGTAAAATGAATGGGACATGTTTTGGACCTTTTACCATTTAGGTACTCCAGATTTTATTTTTTTGCTTGATATTGGACATCACTGTATTAAGAAAAATCTTTGTTTAATCATATGCGGACTACTCACCCCTCATGCCTCAATGTGGCTAAATTGGCAGTAAAAACAAAGTTTGCAAGAACGTATGGGGCTTTATAGGGAGCCTTTTGTTAGTTTCACAAGGGTGGTGTTAGCTAGTAAAAGTTGGTTTCCCCCCCTCCATTTTCCTGGAAATCTTAATTTAACAGGAAGGATGAAGTTCACAACTTGTACTATAGTGGGCGAAACCATTCCTTTTTATGTGCTCCGACTGAGTTTATGGGGTTTTGTAATCATCTAGGAAAAAGTACAAATATTCCTCCATCAAATATGCCGTATTCTCCAAAACAGGGCAGAGCATCAGCTCCAAGGAAGCGGGTCTGGTGGGTCGGGACGGTGCACTTGAGAAACAGCCTTTCATGGTAGCCTTTTTCAAGGTAAGCGAGGTGCGCGTTCGCACCGCGCGTGCCACGGGCAGCAAACGGCGCCAGCAGAACCGCAACCGATCAACCCAGCCACAGGAGGGTTCAAGAGGGCCCAGCCCAGCAGGTGGGTCTTACTTCTGCTATACAAACATTCAAGGCAAGCTGACTTCATTGCACAGCACAAGTCTGCCAGACTCACATCAGTAACTGACTTCAAACCTGTTGAGGTCAGCAGACGGGCGGCAACGTGTTTGAAGTATCCAATCTTAGGAGTTGGATGAATTGGAGCCGACTACAGTCAAATTTCTCTCTAATCAGCCCATGCATATCAGATGAAAATCTGGGGCCTGGAATGATGTCTAAAATCTGGTTTTACTATAGATACTCTTTACAGATTAAGGGTACTGAAACCAGAGGTAGACGTATGACCGCAATGATCTATGCGTGAATACAGTAGTAGCCATTGTTATCCCTCTACTCTGTAGTAATGCTACATTAGAGTTGGGTATTCCACTTGACGTTGTTTTATAATCAAATACAGTCAACATGTAAAAAGTGGGAGCCTACATCAAAATATCACGTCTCATGTTTAAAATACCAAAACCTGCCTCTTGATCAGCAACACTGATGTACTGGAAAGAAGTTCTCAGATTTGTTATTACTAATGTGAAGGTTTGGTGAAGCTCTCCTTAACAGTGAGAGAGAGCCAATGGGCTTGTTTTTGTCAAAAGTCAAAATATTCCTGTATGTAAGCTGAAGAGATGGCTTTAAACTGGCAGTAGACAACAGTTTTGCTTTGACTTGTCATCACTAAGTAAATGTTGACTGCACTGTAATGGCTATAGAATAGAGTTACCATCAGCATTTAGTTTGGCTCCCTATGAACCCTGCTTTTAGGTTAGAGTGAACCAAACTCTGTCTGCCACCAGGTATGATCTTGTGGGAAAATGAAGGCTTAATTTACAGCACAAAAGAAGTGCATCAAACAAAGTAGGAAAATATTTTTGTTTTTCCCAGTAGCTATTGGTAGTGGGCAGTAAATTAACCAAAGTTAAAACTCTACCCGGCAAAAGAAAAAGAACCCCGTTGACAGAGGAGGCAAAGAAGCCTAAGAGAGAAAATGGTGAAAATTTAGGTATAAAAAGAGTGAACCTTGGATGGGCTTTCATTTGATGGCCTTGGGTCCGATGGTGCATTGAGCTCTTTTTTTTTTTTCTATATCAAGATCTTTTTCCCACTGGCTAGACGAAAGGGTTTGCATGTGAAGAGCGAGAGAAAGACATATGTAAGTCATAGCAGTGGATTTAGACACTGAGAGACACAAATAGGAGAAGAGAGAGCTCTCCATGAATGACCTTATCCCTCGATCCCTTTTCATCGACCCCCCTCTCCCACCCTCATGCTCAGTAGAAGATATAATGCAGCCCTTCAAATCAAACCAAGCCCCTATCCTCCCACCTTTCAGCCATGGCTTATTTATCGCTAGCCCTTCTATCATTTAAAACCAAGCTGATCTTGTGTTGCTTCGAGTAATCAACGGGCAAACCAGCGCTCAGCAACCCTGTTGTTAATATCCCTCTGATCCTTGGCTAACTTGACAGATGAAGCCTAATACTAACACACTGAGCCCTTAAGACCCAGGATCAGAAAAGAAACTGCTGAGTTTACAGGGAAAGATGAGTGATTTACCGCTGCCTTGCTGCTTCTGTAACCCCACTTAATGGCTATACCATCCTTATGCTATATAGATGCATTTGTCGAGGGGAACTTGAGTTTGTCTTTACTGTTTTTACAAAAACCCATCGCTGAACATTGTTGGCTCCAATTTCTGTTTGTGTAGCACTTCTGCAGTCCTTGCTCAGTGAGTTACAGTGCACTTCAGCTTGCACAATAGGTTGTAGGTTAAATTACTGTTGGGGTTCTGCGCAGTTGTTGTATTCGATGAAAGCTACAGCAGTCATAACAGAGAACAAAGATTCATCATCGATCATTGTGCGGGACAGCTAAAGGTTTCGTCATGTTCTTGGATCTAGCCTCACACTTGTCTTCCCAGCTGTCACCTTTGGCTTGAGGCATCTTTAAATGTCTGAAGACATTAAGTCAACATGTCTTGGAAACATGATGATACGAGGGTGTCTCAGTGGCCAGTCAGGCTCAAGTGGACACCATGCACTCTCAATACGAATATAACTCAAAAGAGGAAATTGTTTGATGTCTCAATCATGTCTCCTCATCCACTCCTGACCCTCTCCATTTAATAGTATCTGGAATGACTCAATGGGAAACCATCAGGATTTTTGTCATTGTCTCATTATGTGTGTGTATATGGAGAGATAGTTTGATTAGCCACATAACTAAGGCCAGTGGAATGTGTTCTCTGTATTTAACCCACCCTATTGTATAGGAGCAGTGAGTGCAGCAGCACCCGGGGAGCACTTAAGGGGTCAGTGTCTTGCTTAAGGACACCTTGACATGCTCTCTGCGGGGGCCAGGGATTGAACCACTGATCTCCAACTACTTATGACCACTCTACCTGCTGAGTTATAAGAGGTCTGTTTTACACGTCAGGATTCGTCCCCATGTTGTGGGAATTAGATGGTGCTTTGGGGATTAAGGCTGGATGTGCCGTACTGAAATCCCACAGAGGGTTCGAACCTGCTTACTCTTGCTTGTCAGTTCCTAAAGTGTGCACTCTACCATTGAGCTACCACAGCCCCTTCATATGTATAAACTCTCCATTAGCAACTATAATACTGTGTATTCTTCTATTGTGTCTCTGAAATGCTGCCAAAATTGTCCATCAGTGATATCACTGGTGTGCAATCTGTGAATGTGAATTACCACAACCTTTACTTCCTGGTTTGCTCCTTCCTTTGAAAGAAAGAAAGAAAGGATTCCCTTATCAGTCCCACAAGGAGAAATTTGGATTTCTCTGCATTTTTGACCCAACCTATTGTATAGGAGCAGTGAGCTGCCAACATATGGCGCCCGGGGAGCAGTTAGGGGTTAAATGTCTTGCTCAAGGACACCTCGACATGCTGTATGCAGGACTGGGGATCGATCCTGTAACCTTCTGATTACTAGACGACCGCTCTACCCACTGAGCTATGCCGCCCGTCTTACTTTGGTGAGCTAAATTGAAATGGGCTACATTGTTTAAGACAACATGAATAACAGCTGTTGTAGTGGATGCTACCAAATGTCATTTGAAGAGGCCAAATCACAGATTATAATCTGTGAAAATATTTAGAGATAATATTTAAATTACCGATAATTTCCCTTCGTCCCAACTGTCCATCATCAACAATTTATCTAAAAACAGGTAACAGGTTAATGCTTGAGCCTGTCCCAGCATTCATTGGGGGAAAAGTGGGGAAACATTCTGGACGGGTTGCCATTCCATCTCAG
The DNA here is from genome assembly GCA_900302585.1 of Regalecus glesne. Taxonomy (NCBI): domain Eukaryota; kingdom Metazoa; phylum Chordata; class Actinopteri; order Lampriformes; family Regalecidae; genus Regalecus; species Regalecus glesne. Next base: position 14,706 of record OMLC01006131.1, on the reverse strand, counting down.
GATTTGAGCAGTTATGGATTTAGTGTCTTGCTCAAGGACACTTTGACTTGCTTTCTGCAGCGGCCAGGGATACACGGAGTTATAATAGTCTAGCAGGATAATAATGGGTAACTCAATAATGTTTAGTCTATTAACAAGGAACAGTAAGCTAATATCCTTACCAGAGCAGTAATGTAGTCCGGTCATTAATTGGAGGGGGGTTAGCCAGAGGTGCAATGTGTCAACCGTACAAATAATACAGGATGATTAGTTTTAGTGCTCCTCGAAATACCTAAACTACTACAGTGCCATTAAAGAGTGCTGATAGTTGGTTGGGCTGTGGTGGACTTCTGTAGCTCAGGTTGCATTTTGAAAGATGAGAAAACCTCTGATGTGAACCTCCTAGTAAATGTGCTTGGAGACTGTAACAAGGACAATCTGTTAAATATGTGTCCTGGCGGGTTGGACTTTACATAACCCAAAACATCAAGACCTCTCCGCCTCGCCGCTCGGGACGACAGAGAGTGTAAATATTTAGATCCTACACAGGAAGCGAGGAGGCCCCCCTCGCGACAGCCGAGTGTCCACAGCCAGCACACAACTGCTGGGATCGGAGGGGAATGGGAGGATCCGTGAGGAATTCAGGAGGGCATATGGTTCCAATACCGCATCACTCACTCCAGAGATGGGGAGGAGGACACGATGGATGGGGAGCGCATCCGTCTTGTGGAGCACTTGGAGGGAGAAAGGAAATGTGGATATTGTACCCCCATCCCTACAATGCCACAACTTTGTACCTCACCTGTAGCTCTGTAAACATGAATAATATAACATCTTGTGAAATAACATCTGTAGAAGTTCATCAGACGACAGACTAAAAATTCTGGTTCAAACTATTTCAATGAGAGAGGTCTATTTTACATGTCGCAAATAGTCTCCACATTGTGGGGGTAGACATGGATTTAGATGGAGCTTTGGGTATTACGGTCAGATGCCCTTCTTGATGCTCTGTAATGGCTTCGAACCTGAAGCCTCTGGCTTTTTGAACTGGTTTTGATCCCGTGTTTCAATGAAGCCTTATTATATTTTATTTTCTAGATTCTAGATGGATGGATGACATAGATTGATTCTTCAATATTCTGCTATAGTACATGTCCATGCCAGAAACTGTCCAAAAAATACTATGTATCAGTATTCTCACATGAGTACACACATGCAGCTCCATACTACAAATATATGTATAGAACATTCAGTGGTACTTGGGGAGACATTGTCTCACTTTATAGATATCTCCTGCCTTAGATAAACTCTTCTTAACTCTGTAACAGTTTTAACAAATATTTTTTATCTCTTAGTGAAAATGTCCTTGGGGGCCCGCGGTAGCTTAGTGGTAGAGTGCGCGTCAGGAAATGATGAGCCAGATGTTCTGGGTTTGATCCCCCACGGGGCATCAAGAAGGGCATCCAGCCTTAATCCACCATATTGCATTTATGTCTGTGTCCACCCCCACAATATGGGGCCTAATGGTAACATGTAGAAACTAACCTTTTTTGGGGGGATGAATATTTTGCCCTCATCTTACACAAAACAGAGATTTTCGGAAACTTTCTGTCCAGGTCTTATGTCATGATGCAGTTGGCAATGATATTTTATTTTGATTAATGGTCTTAGTCATTTTAACAACTTAATGACAAGGAAACTATTTTTCCAACAATATTTTCTGTAGGGCCCAGGGGGACCGTTGTGTTTTTCACAATTTTCCCTAAGCTGTGTTTAGCAAGGCGTGTGATCTCTAGTGTTTGTCAGTAACACCAGTCAGGGGAGCGCCATTTAACAAGATATGGGTGAGAGCCAGCCCCAAACCAACTTAAAAAAGATAAATTTAACTCCTACAATTAGCAAATCCAAACCAGGGTACCCAAGCAGTTTAAAGTGTAGGTGCGCCTGGTCTGTGTTAAGTGGAAACGGCCACACTGTGCCATACCCAAAGAACAATGCAACACCTTTTAAGGTAATTTGGGGGTCTGTGGGTGAGTCGAGATGGGGGGGTGATTTGAGTCAGGTTGGGCCTCGATTGGTTGGGGGGGGGTTAACAACCACCCGGGGAAGGAGTATCACGTCCCGGCACAGCTCCACTGGCCTGTAATTAGGCCTAGCCAGTCATTAGCTGCCAGTTAAAAGACGGACCACGCTAACAGTATTGCTTCAAGAATTATAATAACACGGCACTTGGCCAGCTGTGTTTTTTCATCTGCCTCTCCTCTCCTCCCTCCTACCCCTAATTCGCCACCGCCCTCCCTCCCCCGACCTTTTGTTTACTGTCCAAATAATTAGACATGGCGGAGCTCCCTCACAGGGTTTAATAACCCCTGTGATGAAAGACAGGAAGAAAGATAAACTCAAGAGGAAGAGCTCAGTGGGAGTGAGATGGGGAAGGCGGGAAAAGAAAGGGGAGCAAATGACGGTGTGGACGAAAGCAACATTTTCCTTTCATGTCTGTACGGGAACTGATGAAGATTCTAATTCCGTCCTCTTCACAAGGGAGCGTTTTGTAATTGGTAATTATCATGATTTTCGTAATTATTCCACTTCTACCTTTATGGGAGTCTGTGTGCTTGATGCTCTGTTGTTCAAAACTGGTCTTAAGGTGAGAAAGTTCCCAAGCAAACTGTTGGATTACAGCAGTGTGGTACCAGATACACTCCACACACACAGTTTCTTAGGTTAACACCCAGGCTGTAACTTTTGAATTAGCACCAAGTGATTCCTGTATTTAGGGAATGAATCGCAGTTGATGCTGCTTCTCATCTGCGATGCCAGTGAAACTGCTTTTAGACCTAGCAGGTCGTTCAGGGTTAAAGTTAGCTTAGTATTCATAACATGTATCCAAATTTTGTATGTGAATAAGCTAATCTCCGATCAGTAAGGGGAAGCATTTCCCCTGCCATTGAATAGACAGGGTGGGAAATTGGAAGCTTCTGTACCGACTAAGGAGAACTCAACTCGGATTCAATAGAGATTGAGTCTCATTGTCTAAAATCTTTCCAGCATAGAAAGTAAACAGTCTACCACTGATTCTTTCCCAATTACCATCTCATTAGATTATAACGCACTGCTAAGGAAGCGGCATTACTCAGGAGGTTGGCCGTCATCTAGTAATCAGAGATTGGTAGTTCGATCCCCAACCCTTGAGCAAGATACTGAACCATTAACTGCTCCGAGTGCCGAAATGGGGGCTGCACTCGCTGCTAGTATAGAATAGGATGGGTTAAATACAGAGAGCGAATTCCCCAGGCATTGGTCATGTGGCAGTAAAACAATTCTTCTCTTCTTTCTTTTTATTTGACATGTAAAATGTTTACTTTTTTTTCTGGACAGACATATGAACCAGGTAAAACTGGAAATAATGCTTTAGCTGTTTAGCTATTTCTAATGCCAGTGCTTCTTGGTCAATGCATTTTGACAAAGGTTAATACAATTCGCTGGATTCTTTGACCACTTAGAACGACACTGAGCATGATTAATCCCTTCTTGAGTGCACGTGCTCCTTTCACAGGCTTGACTCGGTATGTGACCATGTATTTCAGGTAAGAAAAACATGGAAGTTGTGATGCCCTGCGGGTTCAGTCATTCGTGCACCTCTTTCTGTCCTTACTGGTTATTTCCACCACAGCAACTAAGAGCATGAAAAAATACTGAAGGAGGGAGGCCCCTTTGCACTCCTTTTGACGCTGCCTACACTAATTTGGAAACCACCTTTTCTAAAATCGGCCTCGTCTCCATTTCCACTGCACTAAGAACAAAACACAATCAGATGCTGAGGCGAGGTGGACCGCCGTGATTCTGTCTGATATGGAAAATGACTGATACTTCACTCAAATGAGAAGCTCTGTTACTTCAATTAAATTTGGCTTCAGTTAAAATATGAGCTGCTTGTGAGCACAACTCAAGCACTTCGTTACTTGTAAGCAGAAGTCATGATTCCATGGTCTTCTCCCCGCCACCACCGCTCTGGCCTCAAATAAACAAACAGAAAGATAAATAACATTTGTAAAATAATCAATTTTCCCTTTCCGTAAATAATTGAGTAGGTCATCATCAGTCCGAGGTTGGGGGATGATCACTTTCTGCCTTACTGCAACACATCTACTGTACGTCTTCCAGAGGGGCAATATCCAAACAGACAGCTTCACTGTAAATACCACATTTCCTCTCAAATACAACCTGCTGAAAAAGCTGTAAATGGAAATGTGTTTAAAAAAACAACTCTTGTTGTAATACAGGCTAAAAATACCAGTAGCTGTACCCTACTCGGGTTATATTACTTTAGCAAATCCATAAGTACAGTAAATAGAGTAATTGATGCTTTGTACCTCCCAGCTCTGCTCTCTTTCAAGGAGGGGAGAAAAAAGGAGTGAATGAAAACCTCTTGGGACAGGAGCCCATGCTCAGCGGTAGCTGTGTGGCATTAAATTTTTACAGGCAGGAAAGGGGGATGTGGTTTATGGACACCACAAATCTGGGCCTTTACACTCAATGAAAGCCCACAGTAAATATCAGCTTTATTCCTCTTAAAGAACCCCACAGACTGTAAATTGTGATGGCTGTAAAGGCCGAGAGGTGTGAGGAAAACGAGCTGTGGGGATATGCCTGTAGGAGAGAGCGGGGAGATATTTTCTACTCGTGTTGTATACCTTCTAAGTCATGCACGTGTGTATGCATGTGCATGTTAGGGAGAGCAAAACGAGATGGAGAGAAAAACATGAATAAAAAGGCAGAGTGGAAGAAAATGGTATAGATATGCAAATGGATGGTCTGGCGGGCAGACATATGCAAGTAGACAATCGGAGAGACAGGACTGCATAAAATTGTTTGAGACGCACCTCATATTTCATCATGGGCAAGTCCCTGGGCCTCATGTTAAATTGGGAAAGAAAATGTAATTAAACAAGAATAATATATGCAAATATAACTGAAACGAGCTGTAACAACACGGCCTCACAAAATAATTGATTGATTATCTTGTTATAATGTCACCTATCAAGGGGTGGGATATATTTGGGAACAAGTGAACAAGTGAAGTTGATATATTGGAAGTAGGGAAAATGGATAACTTAATGACCTGAGCAACTTTAACAAGGGCCAAATTGGGATGGCTATAAGATTAGGTCAGAGCATCTCCAAAACAGCAGATCTTGTGGAATGTTCCTGATATGCAATGGTCAGTGTCTACCAAACGTGGTCCAAGGAACAACAGATGAACCAACAACAGAATCATGGGGCTCATTGATGCAGAAGGCTTGCCTGTCTGGTCGGAGTCCACAGAAGAGCTACTGGAGATGATAGGCCGGTGTCTGAAAACTCTGTACCACAGCTTGCTGTGTATGGGCGTGCATTGCCACAGACCGGCTTCAGAGTGTCCATGATTATCTCGGTCTACCACCAAAAGCTCCTACAATTGGCACGGTAGTGTCAGAACTGGACCATGGAGCAATAGAAAAATGTGGATGGATCACGTGTTCTTTTACATCATCCGGATGGCCGGGTGCAAGTGCATAATTTACCTGAAGAAGAGCTCGCACCAGGATGCACTATGAGAAGAAGGCAAGTCTGTGGAGGCAGTGTGATGCTCTGTGCAATGTTCTGCCGGGAAACACTGAGTCCTGAAATTCATGTGGATGTTACTTTGACACATACCACCTACCTAATCATTGTTGAAGATCAGCTACACCTCTTCATGGCAATGGTATTCCCTGTGATGGCAGTGGCCTCTTTCAGCAGGATAAAGCGCCCTGCCACACTGAAAAAGTTGCTGAGCAAAGGTTTGAGGAACATGACAAAGACTTCAAGGTGTTGCATTGGCCTCCAAATCCGATCAAGCATTTGTGGGATGTACTGGAAGAATCAGTTTGATCCATGGTGGCCCCACCTTTCAACCTACAGGACTTAAAAGATCTGCTGCTAACATCTTTGTGCCAGATACTAGAAGATATCTTCGGAGGTCTTTTGGAGTCCATTCCTTCATGGGTCAAAGCTGTTTTGGCAGCTCAAAGGGGACATGTCCAATATTAGGCAGGTGGTTTAAATGCTTTGGCTGATCAATGTATGTGATCACATGTGGAGCACATTCTCTGTGCACATTAATATGAAAATGTTATGCAGTGCATATGTTATTTTACATGAAGTTACTTTACATGAAAATGTTCCAAAACCATTTATTTCCTACATTCAAACCACATTTCCCACATATTGTCTTTGTGATTTTATCATGTTTAATCGTACATGTGGGACTTTTCATGTGGGATTGTCCACATGTGAAACTCATGTGCTTTTTCTTCATGGGGAAAAAAATTAAACAAAATGTTACCAATTAACTTTCTTTTGGTTGGGTTTTTTTCTTTGAGAAAATGTGATTTTGTCTAGCCCCTGAAGTGGGAATCTCTAAAGACTACCAAGAATGTCATTTATTCTGAACACGAACTGGCCACAGCAGCCAAAAAGTTTAGCTGCATGCATCAATACATACGTATTCAGTTAAACCTGTGCAACTGTTTGTCTACTTTTTATTCCATATGACTCACAAAAATCAATTAAATTTGGGTTTTTTTCTTAATTATGGTTCAAGAATGTCCCTGAGACTGTCTGAATTGCCCTGAGGTGACAGACCCGACCCATCTGGTGCTTGTAGCAGGTTATTTGGAATAATTAACCAAGAAACATTGGCATTAGGATCAATCCCATTCACACTGTGATGAGACCATTTGACCCAGGTCTCATTCATACAACAAGAGGAAAATCATCTGTAGACTACACTGTAGAGTTCAGTCTACAGCAATGTATGTACACTCTTGCATCCATCCAGCAATATTGTCTCATAGACAGTCATGGAAATTACAAGGGCCTCGAGGTAGCTCAGTTGTAGAGCGTGTGCTTTAGGAACCAATAAGCCAGAGGTAGCAGGTTTGAACCTACCATGGAATATCAGGCAGGGCATCCGGCCTTAATCCTCCAAGCTCCATTTAAGTCTGTGTGCACCCCCACAACCTGGGGACTAATTGTGACATATAAATACCAACCTCTTATTGTACGTATAATATACACACAATTTTCAATACCATATTAAGGTATTGAAAATTGAGACTGTTGGGTGTGACTGATCCCAGATATTAGACACTGTTGACGTTTGCTATTAGTTCAGGATTATTCTATGTGGTAATAGTTCTCACAGATTTCCATATGGCATTTCAGAACCGAGTGTACCACTAACATGTGGTGGTATGGATGAAAGCAGGTGTCCATGAAATGACTTACAGGTGATGTTGGTTGCTGGCTTGCCACAGGAGGCTTTCGTGTATTAGAGCGCATGTTGAACTTCAGGGATTAACCCCATGTTAGTCTGATGTTAGCTGGATGTTATGAACCGATTGTTATAAGTTGTGCAGGTTTAGCGTGACAAATCACTACTTAATCATCGAATTTGTGCAGCTGATTACAGTCAGATGTGAAAGGCGCGGGGTCTTAAGACTGTAACCCCGCGTGGTGTCCACATTTTAATAAAGAACAGATTCAGTTGGTATGTCAAGAGGTGGAGGGTTGGGAGTGTTAGTCCCTAGACCTAAACTTGTTTTTCCATCATGGCTTTTCTTTTGACAAGAGACAAAAGTTGTTGATTGGCAACAGTCACACTGGAAAAGTGTCTCCAGTCAATGGAAACACCCACCATCCATCAATGACCCACCACCTCAGCCAGAACTAATTTTCTTGGAAAAAGGAGTTATGACCAGCTCGTTGGTGCTGACACATTACCAGACAGTCATACAATAGAAAACTGAGAAATTGGATAGAAGACAAAAAAATAACCTCACATATGACACAGATTAGAAGCTATGTGTCAGAGTACAGCACACACTAATGTACTAAGTACCATTCAGATCCTGGAACCACATATCACAACAGGAAGATTGTTGATAGAAGAAATGACGAGATAGTCGGAAATGTAGGACTCTAGTGTTGGGGATTTGTACAAGACTTTTTAAGGACATATGCGTTTAACCATATGACTGTAATGTTGATTTTAAGAATGCAGTCTATCTCATTTGGTATTTATTTTTTGTTGATTTTTTTTTTTTGTGTGTTAAAAAGGTGGTCATTGACGTGTATGCCTCACGACCTTGTAAAGATACATGTAGACAATCACTAAAGATAATTTAAATGTTTTTGGAGGGAAGTTTGGTGGCTCGATCCGTGGCCCCTGCGGAAAGTGTGTCAAAGTGTCCTTGAGCAAGACACTGATCCCCCTGCCTTTCTCCCAATGAGCGCTGGCATAGGCTCCTGCATGACTCCTCGACCCAACTTCGGATAAGCAGTTGATGATTGGATGGATGGAGGATTTTATCACCTTGCTTATGGTTCAAACGCAGGCATGTGTAAAGGATGATAGACGAATGCATGAATGATGAGAGGCTTAAAGGATGGAGGAGCTGATGCAAACAGTCAGTAAAGGCACAGCAGCTCCTCAGTCACAGTCTATATCTGTTTGGAGATTTGGCCAACAGTTGAACGTCATGCAGTGTAAATTGTACTTGTATTTGGGAGCAGGAGACTCCGGTGATGTGTGCGTGCAATGCATGCACTTGTGAATACAAGTTATTTCCAAAACACCTTGCTAAATACACACGTGTGTATGTATAAACGCACACGCACCCCTTTGCCATGTTTGCAGGAGCACGCTAAACTAAGGATGCTTAAAAGGCTCTAAAGCAACATCTGTAGTGTTATCTCACAGCAAGATACTTTCACTATTGGAGCAGACTTATGAATCACTGAATATTTATTTGCAGAAAATGTGTCAAGAATCACACATCCCCCCCACACACACGTCTTTTAACTTGGTTTGCTCAGTCTGGAATAATTACTAGCAACTGGATAGGGATGGTGGTAGCTCAGTGGTTAAACACACTGGGGGAAAATCCAAGCCAGATGTCGTGGGTTTGAATCCACCACAGGATGTGAGGAAGGGCATCCAGCCTTAATCCAACAAGCTCCATCTAAGTTGGTGTCCGACTCCACAATGTGGGGACTAATCACTATGTGTAAAAATGGACATCTCATTTACAAAAAACTGGATGAACCTTTCAAACCATAGAATAGTAGTTTTCCCATAGATTAATAGTCATCATTGCGCATCACCTGGTCACTTGTAAAACGCTGAAGTAGAGACAAGTGCTTTTAGTTGTAGTTATTATAGGGAAACTGTATAATCCTATAACAACTGGTCTTGGGCCAGGCTTTTTAATCTGTGTCAAGCAAACTGTTTCTGCTGTTAAAGACTTTGGCAAGTAACAGACAGGTCTGAACCATGATGGGAAGGACAGCCTATTGTCTACACACAAGCAGCTCAGAGACATGCATATATATTGACACACACACACACAACTTCCATACCACCACATCAGCAGACGCCAATACCAACTGGCCTCTCTATTGGACAGGAAGGAACGCTGAACCTCGGGAAACACCTTAGTATGCCTGACAGTTACGGGATGACCTTTCGACCCCTTTGCTGTGACTAGTCTCACCTTTCATATCCTGCCTTCCACAGTATTAGCCCCGTAATCAGATGAATGTTTTTATGTCCTTCTCCAAGAGGAAGGAACTGTTAGATTTCTATTGTTCGGGCTCAGGGAAAATTGGGTTACATGGGGTTTTTGTATATAATTTGGGTCATAAAATCTGTCATAGCAAAGCTGTAAACGATTAATTTTCACAGGATATTTGAGACTCTGCTCACGTTGGATCCTACCATTTTTTTAAAGTGTCAGGGAGGCTAGGCCATGCAGGATTATGGCCATCTCCTACACTTGAGGAAACCAACCCCTCACCCAGGATACGTATGTCCCATACACCACTCATCACCACTGTCCTTGTAAGCTCCCAGTTGTAGTCCTATCTGTTGTCTGTAGCATCAGTCTCACCATCCTTTTTTTGTCCCTCTATTTTGCTCTCATTTTCCACCAGATGAGATTAATTTAAGTGACCCCCCCCCCCCTCTCTCTC
>OMLC01006110.1:2085-12111 GCA_900302585.1 Regalecus glesne | reverse complement strand
ATGGAGGCAGAGTTTGAAAGAATATCAAATGAAACAGCAACCTTTGGTATTTAATCTTTTGTTGTAGAAGACTTGTAATCATGGCATTGTAAAAAGCTGACAGATGTACTCTCAGGCCACCACCTTTATTCAACGATGGTCATTCCCTCTTAAGGCCTGAGGTAAATCTGTCGGCGTCTTACAATGCCATGATTATAAACATTACCCGATTCCTTTGTGAATGGTGCTCATTGCCACTGCATATGCAGTTGATGACCCAACTTGCATATGAACCCAGCCTATTGTTGTGTGATATCTTTGGTCTGGGCTGGCTGCAGGCACTCCCTCCCTTGTAGGTAGTGCATCGATGTAACTAGAGAAAACCTTGGGCATTGGGCATCAATGCCCCCTGTCCCAACAATCAATCTGCTACAGGGCAAGACTATTCACAGTGGCTGTACTTGCACACATCGGAAGCGGATGACGGCATCAGTATCACTAGCATTACCATGACAACACTAATGAATGAATCAAATAAATTGATTCTCTTATCAGTCCCGCAAGGGGACATTTGGACTTCTCTGGATTTTAACCGATCCTATTAAAAAGGAGCAGTGAGCTGGCAACATATGTCGATCGCGGGGCAGTTAGGGGTTCCATGTCTTGCTCAAGGACACCTCGGCATGCTTTATGCAGGACCGGGGATCAAACCTGTAACCCTCCGATTGCCAGACAACCGCTCTACTCACTGAGCCATGCCACCCATATAATTCACAAACAAACACCAATTTGCAATAATACATTTCCAGAGTACATACTGTGTTTATTCCATGTAGAAGACTTGAGTTACCTGTAATGAATACTTCATTTTCTGTAGTGTAGAATCTGATTGCGTCTGCTGTGGTATATGAAAACATTTGACTTTATAAATGAGCCTGATACCACTTGTTGCATCATTTGAGTGTCTTTGCATGACTACTGCAGTGGTCTTGGTGCACTTTGTGGTAGTACACAGTTGGAACGTTCCTCTCTGCCGCCACCACCACCAGAGGCAGCAGCAAGCAGCTCAGAGGAAGAGACGGGTCAACCGATCAGGCCACATATCATCTAGCTAGGCCTCAATTCAGAGGTGAGATAAGAAGATAAAAACAAGCATGTTTGGCATCCTTATCTGTATTGTACAACAGTTGGTCATATATCTGACTGACTCACTGTTGCATGAGCTCCATTTCCAACAGCTGTCCACACAAGCTGACTCAGCTTGTGGCCGTCAGCTGCTGCTGAGACTTAATTCATGTGAACAGTATGCTGAATACAGGTATTAATACAATTTGAGTTGGGGCACTACAATTTCATTGCCTTTTTCATTATGTGTGTATGGGGCTGTGGTAACTCAGTGCAAGAGCATGGACGTCAGGAACTGATGAGCCAAAGGAAGCGGGTTCGAATCCACTGTGGGATATCAGGAAGGGCATCTAAGCCCGTATCCACCACCACAATGTGGGGATTGATCATAAAATGTAACTCTTAATTTGGGTTCCTGCCTCCTGACTAACCTATCACGTTTTGGGCTCAACAACCTTTTTTTTATTAAGGGAAACTTACAATTCAGTGATAAGATCCATATTCATATTGCTAGAATAGGTCACATTTAAACATGCACTATCTATACAGCACAAATCAGGTGGCTTCGGGAGTCCTGTATCCAGTGCATATGAAAGTGAATGTTTTTAACTGCCACATGACTGAGGCCAGTGGAATTGGTTCAATGCATTTAACTCATATTATTGTATGAGAGCATGACTGCAACCGCAGTGCGGTGCTCGGGGAGCAGTTAGGGGCTCAGTGTCTTCCTCAAGGACACCTTGACACAGATCCCACAGGAGTCAGGGATCAAACCACCTCCCTGATCACGAGACAACTGCCCTCCATCCTGTACTATTCAGCCCTCAGATGTACACCATATTGTGTTTGGTGAGATAGTGTGAGAATACTACTTTTACCATGGTGATGGCGACTACACATACACTGGAAGTCTATTTTTTGCACTTGCATGTAGTCGTTGAAGCAGGTTTCTCCAAAATGGACCTCTACGACTGAACAGTGCTGGATGTGTGCATCGACTCCAACAAATGAAACACCCAGTGTAAAACAGACCTGATCCACTGTATGCAGCTACCACTTATGAACAAAATGCAAACTGTGATGCAGTCACCCATGACAAAAACAAACTCACTAAGTTTTCACTCACTGCCAGCTCTCTGTACCAAAACATTTCTAGCGTCTGCTCTTGAGGCATTGCTTCAGTGTTGTTAGCTTGCACAGTACTTACAGTGCTGGTGTGTTCCCAGTGGGACTGTACCGTCATCATCACAACTAACCTTGACCCTTGCCCCGACCCAAACCTAATTCCTATTCCGACCTTCATCTTAAGCCTAAATCCATCCATCAGTCATCAACCGCAAATCCGAAGTCGGGTCACAGGGAACTGGAGCCTATCTCGGCAATCATTGGGCGAAAGGCGGAGAAACACCCTGGACAGGTCACCAGTCCATCACAGGGCCAAACCCAAGATGTCTCATTCTTATTGTTAAAATCTCAAGTTGGTCCCCACAAATATAGCTGAACACACACAGACACAAACTCAGACACACATGCATACCATGGTCGAGGGAAACTCCAACTTTCAGAGATTCACGTCACCAGTGAGGATTCAAACAGGCTATACACACAGGTAGATACCTGCGGGTGGAATATGCTCCCATTAGCTTGCAACGTTTTTTCTCGCTCCAATTGCCTTAGCTGGCTGTCTCCAGTCAGGCCTACCTGTGTGCTAATCAGGCCGTCTCAGCTTCTTAGATCCTTCCCGGGGGACAGTACAGCCACCAGCACACTTAATTGGTTCATTTGTTCCGTCATGTTTTGCTGAGCAGAGACACAGCGAGAGGAAATGCTGCACTGGAGCCATTGTCTCTATGAGCGTCTCCAAGGGTAAGGGAAAGTGACACATGAATGGTCTCCAAGATAGATAAATAAAAGGATGAAAGTTAGATAAAGTGTCTAATGAAAGAATTAAGCCAATTCATTTTCTTGCCACTCAAGAGTGAAGGCCTGGCCTCATCTGCTGTATGACTTTACAGTTGGAATAATTTAATGGGGAAGGAAGGATGTTGAGAGTGTGGCGAGATTCTACATCTCTTTCTCTCAGCCATCCGTACACATCTGCACCAGCCTGCATAGGCCCACAGACAAGTGTCCATACATGAGCAATCGCGAGGAGGCCGACACCTTCGTCCTCATGAAAAGCACAGGCATAGAGTCGTCCATTGTGTCTGTCAGTGACCTCTACATCAGCGTTTGGTTGTGCTTGTGGGCTACACAAACACACACTCGCGACTTCTGCCGGAAAATACTGTGACACATATGAGCCGCTTACTGGAATATAGCGTGGTTACACTGGGTGTTTGGCTGACAGAGTACTTCTGCTAGTGCTCCCCAAGCTTATCACTTCCATCTGATGAATGGGGTAGATTGAATTGGAAGGCAGGCATGGGGTGAGCGAGGGGCAGAGAACAGGTAGAAAAGGAGGAAACAGCCAAGGCACCATGCAAGCTTAATTCTCCTATACCAGCCCCCAAGATTATCTGCCATGATTTTTCCAACATAAAATAAAGATAGATAAATAAAACCCTGAACCATGCTGAATGAATAACAATGAAAAACCATAAAGGCTCCAGGGCATCTCAAAGTAATTTATTCACCATTTGTTGGAATACGTGGAGCGAGAACAATCCAGTGGAATTGAAGGACGGAAAAAGAAATAGTACATTATTTTGTAGTTGATGGGTATAAAATCGCATCCTCCATAAACTCTAAGAAGAATACTACCATAGTAATCAAACGATGCCTCATCAATATTGATGCTTTCATGGCTGAGGGAAAGTGGTGACATCTGATTAGCGATAGCACCTTTGTACTACAGTGTGTTTGTGCTTTGTAACAACACCACAAGTAGGAGTTCTGCTCAGGAGGACAAAAACAGCTTTGAGGACTTGTGCTGCCCATACTGTCATGATTTACGGATTATGATTGTCCCATTTAATTAGTGATGATCAGCAATCTGTGCACAAATGGAAAAATGACCTATCTATATATTATATTTAAAAGCAAAGGAAGCCACTTTATTTGGTCATTATATTCCTACAAGGACGTGTGTCTTCTGCAGTATGATGAAGCACTGTTAGCACTGTCGCCCTACAGCAAGAAAGTGCTATGTTCAAATCCAAGGCCATCCCAAGTCCTTTCTATGTAGAGTTTGCATGTTCTCCCTGTTTCTGGATGGGTTTTCACCGGCTGCTCAGGCTTCCTCCCACCATCAAAAAGACATGCATGTTAGAGTTACTATTCCTACCTATGCACCTGACCAAGGTAATTGGAAAGAGAGCTGGATTTGGTCTCACTGCTCCTATGCAATAGGACAAGTTAAACGCAGAGAAAAAATTCTATTGCATGTATCTACAATAAGAAATGCAGTATCAGTGCCCCGGGAGCAGTTAGGGGCTCTGTGTCTTGCTCAAGGACACTTCAACACACTTTCTGAAGGAGTTGGGAATTAAACCAGCGATGTTCCGATCCCTAAATGACCTGATCTACCACGTGAGCCACAACTTCATTGACGGAAGTGCTTTGCCGGTACTAAAAAGAGGTGCCAGCGGAATATTAAATTAGAAGCAAAAAAATAGGGATCCATGTAATAAAAGTAAAGTACCCACAGTAGCTATACCTAACCAGGACAGGGACATTTAAAATATGTCACATAAACAAATAGGCACATTTAAATATTGGAAGCTTATGTGGCCTCTAAAGCCAAGTTATAAGATACGAGGCACGATTCAGATATGGCAGTGGTGGCGGCAGTATAGCGGAGTAATGCTCCAATTTTCAGAGGCTGCGCAGTAAAAGAACAATCCCCTCCCTTGGCTTCAACCTATAGAAGCTGTTGGTTAAATGATCTAACAGCCTCCACACACTGGGCCTGTATTCATAAAACTCAGCGGTAACAGCTCTGCGCCGTAGAAAGCCAACGTCACAATAATTGGAGCTCACTCATAAAAGTAACATAGTGGTTACCGATGTGGAGATGCTCTACTGTGGCATGATTGTCAGGATTGGCTCCAGTGAAAGCCAATTAAAGTCAATATGCAAATGAGGTGTTGCATATTTAACATCACCCCATCATCCGTGGCCGTTTGTAACGGAATGGATCACTGCAGCTCGACTGGTCGGAAAAGCAAAGAAAATTGACATTTTCAGCAGCACAATGCACAGTGTTAAGAGAGAAGGTTATCACCTCTTAGGTTATCACAAAATCTCTATGCGTCTAACTGCTGACAGTCCCCCTCTAAGAAATCACACTCCAATGCCATTACAGCAATGTTAACAATGAACCCATCAATTAGCCTGAGACTGGGTCTTAAATATGACCCTTAACAAATACATGCATGCTAGGGTTAATACGCCTTCTGGTGCCCTTGAGCAAGGCAATAAGAAAAAGATATGAAGTTGACCCCTGGACGCTGGAACTGCCCACTGCTCCTATACAATAAGATAGTTAAATGCATAGAAAAAATTTGATTGTTGTATGCATAATGGCAAATGAATTTCCAGAGGCAATATATATGCACAAAATTAATATAACGTTTCTTTAAGATATATTTTGTTTGATAATCTATTATAGGGGCTGTGGTAGCTCAAAGGTAGAGCGTGCATCTGCCTCAGGTGCTATTAAACCAGAGGCTGCAGGGTGGTACCCACTGCGGGGCGTCAGGAGGGCCATCCTGCCTTAATCTCTCCTGCCTGACCTGTGATGGAATGACGACCTGTCCAGAGAGATTCTCCATATTCAGCCAAACGAGTGCCAGGATAGGCTCCGGCAGATCTGTGACTTGACTTCAGATAAGCAGTTAAAAATAAATACATCGACTATTTTGTCATATATAACAACTTATTTTAATGTAAGTAATAATAAGTTGAATGTTAAAATACCACCTAGCCAGAGGAGCTAGTATTTTAGTGCTGTGGTGTGCTTTTATGAATCACTTAGGGGGCATGCAAATTATCACAAGGGCGGTTTGCTCAAAAAATAGCAGTATGATCATAAACAGTGGCCCAGCACTCTCCAACAGTTATGGATTGGACTGCACTTATTTCTCACTGCAGCAGCCACTTAAAGCGCCTCACAATCAATAAATGCCTCACATTAACCCACGCACGCAGACCGTGGTTACAGCAATGAAAGGCAACAACCAGCTCATTGGGAGCAGTCAGGGCTTATAGGTCTTGCTCAAGGACAACTGGACATTTTTAAGAGGAGCTGAAGATCAAACCAGTTGCCCCACCAGTTGGCTGATAACCTTTTCTACCTCCTGAGCCACTGCTGCTCCTACTTAGCACCATTACATCTAAAATAGAGTCTAAGATTAAGACCTACACCCGAACGGAGATTCAGCGGTGAAGAGACTGCTGCACTGGACGTGCCCGGAGAGTTAAGCTCTATTCCAGCGGAGATTACTCCCTCAGCACGGAGACTAACTCCCTTGCAGAGAGGTAGCACAGGCAGCGATGTGAGAGGAAGAATAAGCAAGGCTAGCAAACTGAGATTCAGGCTAGGCTAAGAGAGGTCCTGCGTAAACCTGCTGTACCGAGTGTCTCTTACCAATATCCACTCTCTTGTCAATAAACTGGACAGCTTAAGACCATGTATACCCAACCACCACATGTATAGCAGCATTCTGGTAACAGAGACCTGGCAGCATGAATATATCCCTGACTTAGCCATAGAGCTAGCAGGCCACTTGGTTTACAATGCAGACTGCACATCAGACTCTGGTAAGACAAGAAGAGAGGGTGTGTATGTATGCATCAACAAAGGTCTGTTTTGTGTGTCATGATTTGTCCCCACATTATGGGGGTGTACACGGACTCAGATAGAGCTTAGGGGCTTAAGGCCAGATGCTCCTACTGACACCCCGCAGTGGATTTGAACCCGCTGCCTCCAACTCGTCAGTTCCCAAGGCACGTACACTCTACCCACTGAGCTACTGTGGCCCCTGTATATATACATCAACAATGGCTGGTGCACAGACAGTGCTGTTATTGAGAGACACTGCTGCCCAGACACAGATTTTTAATGCTAAAATGTTGACCTTTTAAACTGCTGAGGGGATTCTCAACATTTTGGGTCACAGACGTTTACACCCTGCAACTAATGCTAGGAAAGCTATGGTCAAGCTACATGATCCCGCCAGCGGACAACAAAACAAAAAAACAGAGAGGTTTTCTTTGGTTTTTTTTGTTTTGTTTTTTTCATGGCAGGGAACTTCAAGCAAACTGATCTGAAGACTGTTGTACCAAATTTTTACAAGGTTGACATTTGTTTTAATGTCAACCTTATAAAACTTTGTTTTATAAAACTTTTACTTTTTTTAGGGAAAGCACAACACTGGATCAGGTGAATATAAATATCCCCAGATTATATAAGACCCCCCTATCTTGCACAGTCTGACCGTTTATCCCTGTTCCTGACCCAGCCTATAAACCCTCACCAGCAGAGCTGACCCTCAGACCAAGACAGCACAGGTCTTGACTGAGGGAGCCTCCTCATCATCACAGGACTGTTTTGAGGATGCCATTTGAAAGCTCTTTGAACACTCAGACAGCGAGCGCTACACCTCCACTGTATTATCATACATCAACTTCCGCATTGACAATGTAACTACTAAACAGCAAATTAAAGTGCTCCCAAAGCAGAAACCCTGTTTCAACAACAGTGTGCGAGTGCTGCGCAGAGCTCTGGATGCAGCACTCAGATCAAGAGACAGGGAGGCCTATAGGAGATCTAGGGCAGACCTAAACAGAGGCATGAGAGCTGCTAAACAGGAATATAAACAATGCATTGAGGACAACTTCAAGAAAAACATCCCCCGCACCATATGGCAAGGTGTCAGAAACATCACTGATGATAAACAAAGCCACAACACCCGCTCCTTAAATGATACCTACCTCCTAAACCAACTCAACACACTCTGTGTGTGGGGCAGCATAGTAGGATTGTCTAGCACTCAGAGGGTGGTTTGATCCCCACCGTCTTCAGAAAGTTTGCTGAAGTGTCCTTGAAGAAGACACTGACCCCCTAACTGGTCCCTGGGTGCTGCAGGTACCCACTGCTCCTGCTATCCAATAAGATGGGTTAAATACAGACGACAAATTTAATTATGAAAATGAATTGAACAAACAAAGTGGCTTTCCTTTCTTTTCCTTTCTTCCTCTGAAAGCCTCAACAAGAGATCACCCACAATCACCACCGTACCAGAGAGCACCCAGCCACTCGCACTCCAGTCCTATCAGGTCAGCATTTACATAACATTACATAACATTGACAGCAGCAAGGTAGCTGGCCCTGATGGCGTTCTGGGCCATGCACTGAGCACATGTGCTGCACAGCTTGCTGCAGGCTTCAAAAACATTTTCAACCTGTCACCACAAGCCACAGTCCCTGCTTGTTTGAAAATCCCTACTATCATCCTCATACACTGGACTTCAGCAGTCACAAGTCTGAATGATTTATTGGTGAATGATTTCATGCCAGTAATCTTGAAATGCTTTAACAGACTGGTGCTGGCCCACATCAAGGCCTGCATCCCCTCTTTTCTTGACCAACACCGGTTTGCCTACAAGGCCAACAGGATCCTGATTGATATCGACTCAGCATTCAACTCCATCAACCCAAACAAACCGGTCAGCAAACCGCAGACACTAGGTCTAGGAATCCATATGTGTCTGTGGATCAAGGACTTGCTAACCAACAGACCCTCGAATGTCAGGTTGGACCATCACAACTCCTCCATCATAATCCTCAAAACTGGCATTCCCCAAGGCCGCGTCCTCAGTCCACTCCTCAACTCCCTCTTCACCTACGCAAATTTATAATTTGTGTTAATGGGCTAAATAAATAAAATGGGCATGTCTGCGCTCCCACCCACAGCTACAACACCTTGATTGAATTTGCAGACAATACGACCAGAGTGGGTGCGATATCCAATAACAGTAATGCTGCCTACTGAGAGGAGGTCCAGACAGTGCCTGTATGGTGTATGGACAATGATAAAACCTAAAGAAATAAAAATTGACTTCAGGAGAAAAAAAACCCCCACACCACATTGGATCGTGTATCAACGGGGAGGAAGTTGACAGAGTTGCTAGTTCAAGTTGCTGGGACTCCACATATCTGAGGGCCTGTCCTGGAACAAGAACACCTCCCGCTTGGTCAAGAAAGCACAGCACACTTCCTTTTTCTAAGCACCCTGAGGCAAAACAGACTCTCCTAAAAAACTGCTGGTCAACTTCAACCACTGCAGTATTGAGTGCATCCTGAAGTACTGCTGTACATGCTGGTATTCCAGTGGCTCTGCAGCAGAAAGGGAGGACCTGCAGGGGACATTTGAAATAGCTCAGTGGATCACTGGCTCCCGACTCCCAAATCTGACACACAGCCACTCGAACAGTCTCCACGAACAGACCTCTAACATCATGAGAGACCCCTCACACCCCAGAAATCCCCTGTTCACCACGCTCCCCTCAGGAAGGCTCAGAACCATACACACATGAACCAACAGGCAGAGAAACAGATTATTCCCAAGAGCTGTCGACAGACTGCTGAACCTGTAACCACCCCCATACAAAACAACTTCCCAGTCCCCAAGTGTAATATTCAACTGCTGTTAATGGAATTAATGTAACAAGTGTCCACATTTACATCCATGTATAGTACTTAATTTGCAGATTTGCACATATGACTTTGACTATTTTTTGTATTTTATATAAACTTGTGTGTGTATGAAAGGTCCATTTTATGGGCCATGGTTGGTCCCCACGTTGTGGAGTGGACACAGATTTAGATGGAGTGTGGTGGATTAAGGGGGTGCCCTTTCTTACGCCCTGCAGTGGGTTCAAATCAATACCATCTGGCTCATCAGTTAACTAAGTTCT
>OMLC01006109.1:11864-23537 GCA_900302585.1 Regalecus glesne | reverse complement strand
CACACACACACACACACACACACACACACACGCACACACACACGCACACACACACACGCACACACGCGCACAGATCTAGGAAAATTGTAGTAGTAGCTAAGAGTTGCATATTTGGCAGGGGAACCCCATAATTGATATTATGATATAAAAACTGGCCAGACCACATGTAAACGAATACATATGCCCTTATATGGGGTGGCCTTTGCCTATTAAAAGCCATGGACTCCAGTTGGGATGGTCAATGTTGACTTGGTTTCCAGGACACTGAGTGAGAAACAGCAAGTGTTCTTCAGTTTTGCAGTAAATCTGAGCATCATTTTGAAGAAGAGAGTTTTCTTAAATTTGGCTTTTTTTTAGAGGGGGGGGGTTTAGCTTTTTTAACTGAATCAACTGAATCAACTCGGTCAGTCAGCCTGAATCTACAGCTCATTAAAAATCACTACCACTCTAGTAATGTGGTGGGAGACCAAGAAAAAGCCTAAAACCCATTTTGGGCACACAGAGAGTTTTGCTCTCAGAAAGTAAGCTCTAAGCTCTAAGCTTTCTAAAGAAAGAGGAGATGGAAAGCACTGGGATGAGGAAGAGCGAAAAAGAAGAGCCATTGGAGGAGAGGAGAAATACAACTAAAATCCGGAGAGGAGGAGTGGACAGGAGAATGGGAAGATGAGAGAAAAGCACAACCGAGTGGACGGTGAAGGATAAGCTGAGTGGAGGTTGAGGAAGTGCAGGAGGTTGAAACGAAGGCAAGTAGGAAGAGAAGTTTGAAGAGAAGTAGAATCTAGGAGAAGGGAGGAAAATGGCAAGCACTAAGGGTGGAATTAAAGGTGTGAGTCATGCTGGTTTTAAAGCAAACTTGTAAAACCACAGGAGCTAAATATGCACTCCTACTTTTCTGTGTGAGAGAGTATGTGTGTGTGTGTGAGAGTGTGTGTATGGGAAAGAGAGAGAAAGAGAGAGAGAGAGACAGACACAGACAGACAGACAGACAGACAGACAGGCAGCCATCTTGAGGGATACTAAGATGGTATCCTGCAGTTGTTTTGATAGTTATTTGAATCCAGTTTGACGTGCCCAAGTATCTTTTTACTCACACACATGCACACACACACATGATATGGACCAAAGTACATGGAAATCCCTTCAAATGAAAGGATTTGCCGATTTCAGCAACATCCACCATTGGTAAATCCAGAAAACCAAGAATACAGTCATGCAATATCCATAGACAAACACACTCTCATCTGAAGTGTGTGAAGCAGGGTTTTTGCAGGTCTTTTCTTCTTGCAGCTGTCAGACTTTATAGCCAGCATTACTCTCCCTGTAGACCACATACACACCAAAACTGATGATAGCTGGAATCATAGCATGCAGAATTTCAGTATTTCAATTCACGGCGCAATATAAATAATTTGGTATGCAATTTGAACTGTCAAATTGTTGTTGTTTTTCGTCTGTTTCACTTTCCAGCTTTGTAACACTGCACATTTCCCCTTGTGGGATTAATAAAGTAATATCTTATCTTATACCCATTAGAATGGGCCACACTGAAGAGCTCAGTGACTTTCAACATGGCACCGTCATAGGATGGCACCTTTCCATCAGGTCAGTCAGTAAAATCTCCACCCTGCTAGATCTGCCCCCATCAGCTGTAAGTGGTGTTATTATGAAGTGGGAATGTGTGATGCTATTGTGAAGTGGGAATGAACAACAGCGAAGAGGAGGGCAACAAAAAAATAATAAAATGGGACCAGTAAATATTTAAGTGTGTAGCATGTAAAAATCCTCTTTCCTTGGTTATAAGACTCACTGGAGTTCCAAATTGTCTCTGGAAAGCACCTCAACACAATAACTGCTTTTCAGGTGCTTCATAAAATGGTTGTCTGGCTGAGCAGCCAAACACGAGCCTAAGATCACCATGTGCAACGCCAAGCATCGGCTGGAATGATGTAAAGCACAGTTGCCACTGGACTCAGGAACAGTGGAAACGTGTCCTCTGGAGTGATGACTCACGCATTACCTGGAAGTTTGACAGATGTATGTGGGTTTGGCGGATGCCAGGAGAACACCACCTGCCTCCATGCATAGTGCCAATTGTAAAGTTTGGGGGAGGAGGAGTGATGGCCTGGGGCTGTTGTTTGTGGTTTGGGCTAGGCCCCTTAGCTCCAGTTGAAGGGAAATATTAATATTACAGCATACAGCAACATTCTAGTGAGTTGTCTTGATGCATGCTCAATAATCCAGGTAAGGGAATCACAAAAAAGAGGTGAATAGGTTCAACTGGAACTCGGAAGTTTATTCGAAAAACATTTCCTCGCTCAGACAAGGTCACATCTTTAGTCTGAGTGGATCTATAATTTGTAATATATTTCTAGCAAGTTGTGTGTTTTCAACGTTTTTGGTACCAATCTGGGGAAGGCCCTTTACCATCTCATTATGCCCTGGTGTACAAAGCAAGGTCCATGCAAACATGGCTTAGTTTGTCAACTGTGGTGTGGAAGAACTTGATCAGCCTGCACAGAGCCCTGACCTCAACCCTGTCCATCAGCATTGGGATGAATCGGAACGCCGACTGTGAGGCAGACCTTCTTCCCAACATTAGTGTCTGACATCTCTAATACTCTTGTCGCTGGATGGGAGTGAATCCCTGCAGCCATGCTCCAAAATGTAGTGGAAAGCCCAAGTGGAAAGTGGACCCACCTCAACATTAATACCCATAGTTTTGGAATGAGATGTTCAACACGCACATATAGGTGTGATGCTTAGGTCTCCACAACATTTTGACCATGTTTGCAAAAGGTTTCCTTTGCCTGAGACCAAGTAAACCTGATGATAATGCACAGTGAAATATCCAAAACTCAATGAGTAGCTGAGTTATGTGCACAAGTAAAACAGAGTTGCTGTTTTCATAGCTTCTTTCTGTTTTCAATAACTTTTCAGTTATTTTGATATGGAAGGTTGAACTAGGGGGCGGCATGGCTCAGTGGGTAGAGCGGTTGCCTGGTGATCGGAAGGTTGCAGGTTCGATCCCCGGTCCTGCAGAGAAGCGTGTCGAGGTGTCCTTGAGCAAGACACTGTTCCCCTAACTGCTCTGCCCTGTGATAGACTGGTGACCTATACAGGGTGTACCCCGCCTCTCACCCAATGAGAACGGAGATAGGCTCCAGTTCCCCTGCGACCCGATTTCGGATAAGCGGTTGACGATGGATGGATGGACGGATGGAAGGTTGAACTATTCACTCATCTCCATTCTTTCTTTCTTCATGACACACTATCTAAATGCTGCTGATATACCTCTCAAAGAAACCCATCAACATACACAGTGGCCAGTCAGTCATTTGTGTCTATACTGTTCATTCTCGATGATCCAATATTTAACTTAAACACGAAATAAGTAGCTGAAGGCATAGACTTCCAAAACATCTGAATCTCACTTTGAATGTGGACCAATGTCCCTTTGTGAATTCTAAGATAGCCATGAAATGTCAGTATTATCGGTTATATATCAAAAGTGAAAAACAAAATAAGAGTGAGAATTTATTTGGCTATGCTTTAACCAGATCTTCATATGCTTTTTAAACATTCTCAGACCTAACCACCATAAAACAATCAAGATACACCAACTATGTGCAAATAAAATGCATGTGCCAAAAAGAGTGGGTTGAGAGGTAAGCTGGTTCATCTGTTACCATCATAATGATAGCAATAAACAGCTTGTACCGCAGATCTTGTTGCGCTTGGCTGAAGTAGCCATCGACAGCGGAAAAACCCTAGAGATTTAGAAACAGATAGTTGACATCCTTACCACCATCACCACTCCAAATCCTGGCAGTCAGTCAGTGCTTAAATGCAACTTCCCAAAATGTACGAGTCTGTTCATGTTTGAATGAGGTGTTTCTAAGTTACTCTAGCCGGCTCTCCCTCTCTGCCTCTCCCTACAACATTAATGGGTGACGGGAAGACCTGTGTCCTCTTATCTAGCTTTTGTGTGAAGAGGAGAAGGAGGTGTCCATCACTAGTAAACAAAATAAGTTAATCATACATAATCAGTCTTCTGGATTTTTTAAAAATAAATCAAACAATCATGGGCTGTTGAGAGAACTTGGAATGTTATACCATGCGTTTGCATTTTCAAACATCTAAATAGAACAAAATGATTTTTGCCGCGGGCTGAAAGAAGATCTATGGTAGCTTAGTGGCAGAGCACTCATGTCAGGAAACGACAAGACAAGCATTACGGGTTCAATCCAAACGCGGGGCAACAGGAAGGGCATCTGGCCTTAATCTCCATCTAGATCCATGTCCACCTCCACAACTTGGGGACTAATCATGACACATATTAATGGACCATCCAAGATGGATTTTATTTTCCTGCCCATTATTAGTATCATACGGTCGACTAGTAATCAGAAGATTGGTCGTTCGATCCCAAGTTCCTTCAGAAAGGGTAAAGATGTGTCCTTGACCAAATCACTGAACCCTAACCGCTTAGGAAAACAGATTAAAATTAGCCTGATGGCTAAATCTGGTGTATCCACATTGTGAATGTGTGCCATTAATATGCACTTTCTATATAAAGGGGATTATTATTATTAAATCCTGACTAGCATGATGGTGTTTTCCTGCTTGTGACTGAAAGTTTAAATCCTTGCTCTGATTCAGCAAGTATTGAAGCTGTGCATATTTAAAAACTGACCTCAGAAAACCACCCTGAGCATGAAGGGCTTTCCACTGTCTTAGTTGACATGCCCAGACTACTGTCTGCTAATGAGCTTCTAGCATTGCAAAATGTGTCTCTATTCAAAGCAGAGGTGACTATTTGATGTATCATGTGCTCAACGTAACATGTGCTCGATGTATCACTTAACATGGAAGCAAACATTTCAAAAGAGAAGATATTATATTGCTGCTTTTTAATTCTGTATCACTGTGATGTTGTGATTTCAACTCCTGAATGCTGAATCTACTTTCTGCAAAACACATTTAGCCTTGGGTACTAATAAAGAAACCTCGAACAAGACAAGGCCATGAAATCTTACTCTATCTCTCCCATCATCATTGCCTCTCTGTTACTGGGCCAACCCTGTTGTCATCAACCCAAACAGGAAGCATTTGAGACTGCTCAAGACTAAACATGTACAACTCTCAGTGTTTCATGAACTGATTATCTTAGCGTAAAGTACCTAGATTAGTGGCCTTTTATAAAATACATATTAAAAAAACAAAAACAAAACAATAAGCCAAATATTTCATCATTACTCCATGTTAAATATAGTTACTCTAGACTATCTCTAGATTTTAGGAAGTATTGCATTGTTTTGTCACCAAAGAGTTTTAAAAGCACAGTAAAATGTGGGAAACTCCCCTCTACCTCCCTCAATGAAAAGAAAAAAATATACAACGACAAAACATAGGCAGGCATTCAGTGGTTTGAATTAGAGCCTCAGATGAAACCCCCTAAAGCAAAATCATTAAATTCAAAAGTTCTGTCAATCGACTACAGATAAAAAGATGTTCCAATGGGACATTGACACCTTAGGGAAAACATCGGCCAAAAGAAAAGGTCTGTCTACATATGTATCATTATGTCTGTTTTCTCAGGTTGCTGGCCAGCATACCTGTCTGTCCATGTCTTAAGTTGCATAAGTACCTGCTGTCTTTCCTGTCTGCACACCAACCAGCATGCCTATTTGTCATTCTGCGGAGAAACGTTGGAAATACTTGAAATGATATATCAAAAATAACCTCCAGGTTTTGTAAAATACAAAGCCCTACTAAGCTGCTCCATTCTGAAACATTTAATGTGCTAGTGTGTCTGTCTTCTCACCATGTCACGTTACTATGACAAAACTGGAGAGAGAGAGACACCTACTGTTGGAAAAGTATTAGAACGTGTGTCCAAGGATTATTTATTGGAAACTACACAAAGAGGATGGACCTAGGCAGGAAACACACGCACGCATGCACGCACACACGCACACACGCACACACACACACACACACACACGCACACACACACACACACACACAAAGACAGACATATACAGATCCACTTTTAGGTACCTTAGTTGTGTTTTGAGTTCGGTGAAACGCGGCCTCTTACTGGGATCATATGACCAACATTTTGTCATCAAACTGTAGAGGGTGGGCGGGCACTGTGGGGGCATGGCCAGTCGTTCACCATTCTCTATCCTTCCAATCACATCATTGTTCTTCACACCCTGGAAAGGCTTGATGCCAAACATCAGAATCTCCCACATACAAACACCTATGGAGAGAGAAAGGAAAGAAATGAGGTCAGATAAAATGGTCTTAAAACCCCATAAAGCGATGAAAAAGACAACAACCCAAAAACAAGAAGAATTATGAATGTCTTGAAAAGTCTTGAATCCTGCAAAAATCAAAATCAGTACAAAAAGGACTAAGACCTAGAAATAAACATGTGTGTATAATCACACATAAAACATATACCACACACATATGCACATATACAGACACATGTGGATCAACCTACCAAACATCCAGACATCGCTAGCTGAGGTAAATCGTCTGAAGTTGATTGATTCTGGGGCCATCCATTTAATAGGCAGTTTGCCTTTAGAAGCTGAGGTAGAAGAGCAGAGAGGACAATATTTAATAAATAGTGTGAGTGTTTAATTAGTATCTCAACTTTCAGATCAGATTGCAATGTTGCTTTTGATAATAATTGAATACTTTAATGTATTTTTGCATTGCAAAGCTAATGAGCAAGATACTGTAGTGTGTATTTGTGTGTGTGTGTATAATATATAGATGAGTGTGTGTGTTTATGTCTGTTTGTACTAAGCTGTGTGGGATGTAATTAATTACCTTTATAGTAAGAGCTATCTTCCATGTATCTTGATAGCCCAAAGTCTCCCAGCTTCACACAATCTACTGTTGACACCAATACGTTTCGTGCTGCAATATCCCTAGAGTGGATACAGATAACATTTAATTGAAAGCTCGACACTTGGGAATTTATGTATTCTGTTTTTAGTGTACCACTTTTCACATATTTTTACCAAAGATACAAAATAAAAACTTTCCCCTGAGACAAACTCCGTGTGTATGTCAACTATGGCTCAACATTTCAGTAAAGTTCTCTCTCTCTCTCGCTCTCTCTCTCTCTCTCTCTCTCTCTCTCAACAGACCTTCCTTTATTTGCCAGTGAGCCATCAGTCACATCACAATAGGTCATTAACATTGCAATGGTTCTTTTTTCAAAATAACAGGCTCTGTCAGCTTAATGTTCTCAATAGCTACTGTGTGGAGATTCACAGGAATGCCAAAACAAATTATTGAAACATATTTTCTTTCTCAAGACAGGGTACCACTATTCTTAGCTCTGACCTCAAAGTGTGTGAATGTGTGTATTAGCTTTTGTCTATGGCAGTGTGGGCATGTGGATACCTATGTACAAATCGTTTGCTCTCCAGATATGCCAGTGCTGTGCTGAGCTGGTAGGAATACAGGATGAGAGTGGCCAAGTCAAGACTGTACTTCCTAACTTGAAGAAACGAACGCAGCTATGGAATTCAAAGAGAAAGGGACAGAAGGAGAAGCAACAAACATAGAGGCAGATGAAGGCGGAAAAGATATAGTAAGGGAGAGAGACATGGAAGATTTGGGGAATGAGAGGGAGAGCGACAAAGAGAGAGAGAGAGAGAGAGAGAGAGAGTAAAAGAACAATAATCACTTTGACAGCTCTTTTAACAACCGGGGCTACTGAATTTACTGCAAAGCCAAGGAACAGATTGAGGGGAGATGAAAGGAGCACTCTGACTGCAAAATATGATTTTCATTCAATTTAGCAATGGACAAAAAAATCATTGAAATATACCCCTGAAGAAGGACAGCGTTGCAAATACACATTTAAATGTTTTCACTTAACTGTGGGTCAAATATCACACAAAGGTTGTTCCTATATACGATGCTTACTTACTGCCAATGCAAGGGTGATTAATGTCATTACTTCTCAATTGCTCCGACTTGACACAAGGCTTGAAAATGTGTCAAATGTGTCTGCGTCATAAGTATGTTTGCAGACACGATGACTGTCACGGACAATCTAATCAGCTTTATATACTCATCTACATCCAGACCAACCAGCAAAACCAGTGTCTTACCTCTCCGAGTGTGCAGAGCTCCATGATGATCCACACTGGATTGTCAGTGATGACTCCCATCAGTTTAACAATGTGGGGGTGGTCAAACTGACGCATGGTCACTACAGAGACAGAAGTTAACAGATATGACTAAGATTTACAAGATTTAACAAATTATCAGGCATTGCTTAAGTATTCACTCAGTGACAGCCATAGAGTAACATACTACAGTTGCTATGGCCAATGTTGGCAACTCAGATTAAAAAACTGTTAGAAAACTGCCCATGAGGTGAATCAATTCTCATCATTTCATTGGATTTAATGAGATGTAATATTGAATTTTCTCATAAAGATTTCAATGGGAATTTAGGTGAGATGACAATTCAATATACTAAGAAAATAATCTCTGATCAAATCATAAACCTCAAAGATTGGCTTCATTCATTCATTTGGTTTGGTTGTTTGGGAATTCCTAAGGCTTAATTTCTGGAAAAAGGAAATAGGAAAACTTCCAGTAAACTTCCAATGTCCAGTAAACCGACAAGTTATCTATTGATAGATGTAGGAAAAGTAATAAGGGCACACAAAAAATGAAACTCACATGCTTCCTGGAGAAACTTCTCTCTGACACTATCTGATGTTGAGTTCTTGCATGTCTTCACAGCCACAGAGAGAGCTGGGTTCTCCTGCACAGAACCATCCAAAATAAACAACATCTTCCACATCAGCATTCCCATCCATCCCAATCATTCCTACTGACCACAAAACAGCTTGACAAACAAAGTATACAGCACATGGATATGGCGCTAACATGTTACCCAGCACTTAAGACACATTAACTTTTGAAGCAGTTATAGGCATTACGTTCCTGTTTTTCTTGTGCAATTTATCGCTGTTCATCTCGTCACGTGATGCTCTCGCATCTCCTTAACCTTACATTAACCCAAAGACAAAGAGTCAATCAAAACAGAAATATGCACCATTTTGAAAAAAACCAAAACGAGATACCTACCCTTGCAAAATGCTTGTTGGCATGAAAGTAAAGCATATTATTGGTTACTACTGATTTTTTGAGCGATCAACACTCGGATTATGTATTTTTGAAGATGACATCAACTTTATTTTTTGGAATATTGACTGAGGATGTTGAATTCCCCAAATCTTGCCAAAACTGGTGTACAAAGTGCTTATAAAATCCTCTAAATTGCCATGTTTCTTGCTTGCCCTAATGAACAATAGCGTTTTTAATTTTGACCAAGTTGGGAATTATAACATCAAGCTATGACAACCAACGAATGTCACTAGATTTTCATCCCTCTGACAGGGACTCGGATCTTAGACTTTCAAGTTAGAGGTGAAATTGACTAAAATTGTGAGCTGTAACATATGAACAGTATGAGTGTCAAAATTCACCTTGAAAATATGAAATATATTAGAGAGCATCTCTCACTAGATGTTATCCTTGTGAAAACAAAGTAGCTAAACAAAGTCAAAATAGTTGCATCAGGTCATCCGGACATAGGTTTAAAAAAAACAACATGAGTACGGTTCAACATTCATCTGAATCCTCAGCTCTCAGTGCAGTATGTGACCCATCCAGCTCCCTTCTCAAGGAAAAGATTGGGGCGAAACAACACCAAAATGGATGAAAAGAAAAACATCTTTTAGACAAACATTTTTGACTACACTGTCTTGAAGAAAATGCTTTGATCCTCCAAATATATTGGAGATTTGACTAATGTATGTGGTTGCAGTGTGTTGAAATAGAAAAAAAAATGAGTGAGGGAGGTTCATGTCGCAATTAGTCCCTAAATTGTGGGGGTGGACACAGACTTAGATGGGGCTTAGATGGACTTTAGAAATGACTGGTGTAACAAAACAAGGTCAGCAGCAGCGTAATCCTTGAAATACACTCCAGAAACTACAGAGAGATGAAGGGGTGAAGCACTTAAAATGAAATCCATGACTTTGCCCTTTTTTGAAAATAAATATTTTGCGACTGGTAGTGCCAAAAGTGTTCAAGCCTTTTTTCCTTTTGTGGGGAAACTGACTTTCAATGACAGAACTCAGTCAAATAATGCTGAAGATCATAATAGAAAGTCAAGGTGGACCTTTGTGTCCCGGCTGAATGAACCCGATTCTGAACCAGAACGTTAATACAACTTGAACCAATGAAAACAAACATACCTATAATCATGCTCAATAATCTATACCTGTATAATGCTCAATAACAGCCAACAAATCAGGTCAAGACTACAGTTTACACCCATCTACGGGCCAATGGCCCCTCTTGAAGGATGAGGACCCTTGATAAGGAGAAACGCTGGTTTGAACATGGTGTCCCTGAAAGGGGGGGTGGCCTTATAGTGCATTTGTCAACATCTTACAATGCTGTGATTTCAATTATTTCCCAAACCTCTGTAAACACTACTCATTACCGTTATATCTTTAATGGTGACAACTATTTGTGTATGAAGCAAATTGCTTGTTTTGGTTGTTATGCCACTGTGCTGTTTATAAGGGTGGGGATACCTGCATTCAACTTAGAGTGAAGAAGTCATTTAGATGAGTGATGAAATGTTTCTCTCAATAAACATTGTTTCTGGATGAACTGATTCAACTTTTTGTGATAAACATTATCTACTTTAAAAAAAAAACTCAAAACACCATTTTAAAAACAATGAAAATTTAAAAGAACAAGGAAATATATATATATATCTGACTAATTTGACATTAGTATCTACTCTGAAATAGTAACCAAGAATACAGGAATGGGATTTGGAGTTGCACCGTTTTAAAGGGGCCACAGTCTCTGCTAATGTATCTGGCAGGAGAGATACCATGCTCAAGAAGGTGTTTCTCCTCGAGTGAGGCTAAGCTTTTGTTCTCCGCTTATGCTGGCCCTTGAAAATTCCCCAAATATGGGAATCTCAACCACATAATTTCTGAGAATTTCCTCTTGTAGGACTAACAAAGGAATGTCTTATCTCATCTTATTTTTTAGAACCACAAAGCCTTGCTATTGAAATGTTTTGGCTGGATTTATAAGGTACAGTTTCCCAGTTTTGACATGATGAATGTTGGTCTACTCTTTGATATATCAACTAAATACATTACATTTGTAGCCTACTGAGGCAAACTTGTGATAATGAGCTATACAAATAAAACCAACTTGATTTGAGCATTGTAAGAATTTGAAGATAAGTAATTCTCCAGACAGACACAATGAAATATATTTGCTCTCCAGTTTTAACTTCCATCCATCATCAACCGCTTATCCGGTGTCGGGTCGTGGCCAGTTTTAACTTATCTAACTGAAATATAATGACTGAACACACCATTGGACTTGCTTTCACATTGCTATGTGAAAGCAAGTCCAATGGCCCTCTTCCACATGGAGATAAATGTATTTGTACTGCTCTCTTTGTGTGTGTGTGTGTGTGTGTGTGTGTGTGTGTGTGTACCGGGCTGATGTAGACTCCTTGGTGGACATCTCCAAACTGTCCTTCTCCTATACACCGTCCCAACTCAATGCATTCCCGCTGTATCT
>OMLC01006082.1:5743-19452 GCA_900302585.1 Regalecus glesne | reverse complement strand
AGACTCTCTCTCACACACATTTAATAGATTTAGTTAAATCACTTGCCTATTCAAAACACACACACACACACACACACACACACATATGTGTTCATCCTGCTTTGTTTCTCTCTCCCTTCCTCAGAAGTCTGCTCTCCGTCATTCTCTTACATCCTATCCTGTGTTCTCTCATCGCCCCCTACACACTCACACACTCCAGTCCTCTCTTCCCTTCTTGTTCTGATTGTGATTCATGGCTGCAATTATGGCCCAAACATGCTGCTGGCCAGCAGGTGGGACATATGTGTGGCAAAGTGAGCCCAACCGGTCAGCTTCTCTTTCCCCTTTTTCTCTCTTTTCATCCGTCTATCTAACTAGCCATCCATCCATCTATCTTTCATCTATTTCAATGATCTCTTTTAAAAACACTCCCGGTCTTCTGGTGATGAAAGAGAAGTATAACGATCCTCTACGTGCTCATTTGTCGAGAGTCATATATTTATAAATGATAGTTTTCATGATTCTCTTACTCTCTGATTTATCCTTTTTTAGTCCGTTTATATTCTATTGCTTTCTCTCCATTTCCTCTTTGACCCTCCCTGTCCTCCCCTCATCTCTTCTCTGTTTCACCTCAGGCAAATAGTACAGCAGCCTATTAACCCCAATTAGCCATCCTCCTTTTACTCTCTCTCTCCCCTTCTCTCTCTCCCCTTCTCTCTCTCTCTCTCTCTCTCTCTCTCTCTCTCTCTCTCTCTCTCTCTCTGTCTCTCTCAGAAATCCAACCCACGTCTCCCGCGTGTGTTGTGAAAAGTGTCGTATAAATAAACTTTACTTACTACACCCGAGGCAGCCAAATCACTGCACAGAGCAACACAGAGGCTGCAGCAGCACCAACACTGTGTCTGACTACACATGTCTGGCCATGCTGGGTGCATGGAGGTTTTCCCTGCTCCTGATTGAAACAGTGAGATTAGTAAATGTGTGGTCACTGTGTGACTGTATGTGTGAATAAGATTTCACTCATTTAATCTTTTGTGTTTGTTTCTTGAAGGCTCAGTGTATAAGATCTGGAACATTAACACAGCAGAAAACGACTATTTTAAATGTCTGCCAACTCATTTTTGTGGAGATCTTAACTGGCTCTCGCTCTGCTGCACACAAGAACACTGCGAGCAGAGCCTCGGGCATTGTCGCTGTAAAGGGACTCATGTTTATAAAGCCATTCACAACTCTGTGCATGAGAGTCTGACTGAGTGACCAGGACCCTGTCATCACTCCTGCTGGTCTGGCTTCATTAGAGGACAGTCAAGGCCGGTCTCATCGGACAGGGTTCACACAGTGTTTTAATCGCCATCACTGTCGGTCCAGCCTTGTTGGTAACCTTGACTAACCATCCAAACACTGCCCTAACCACTCCCACAACCCACACACAAAACTGACCCTGTTCCCTTTTGGTCCTAGTAAACAGCCTTGTTCACACAGATCCCCTGGATCCAGAGTGGAAAGTGGAATGTGTGATCTGATGAAGAGTTTGTGTGCTCAATGCCTCAGATATGGTCTGGAGGTGCAGACTCATCAACCCATATGCACAGAATTCCTTGACAAATGGGATCAAATCTCTCCCTTGCTCGTGGGCACAAATGCCTGTTCTCACAGTGACAGGTCATTCTGTGCCCCGACAGGCTCATTCTGTCTCCAACCTCCAGTCCCTCCTTTCACTTCTTATGATCATGAGCAGACGGAGGGGTGTGTGGGGGGGTCTTTTCATACTCCCCTCTCCCCCTCCCTCATTGTCAAAGCCGAAGCCACTGGTTGCCCAGCAGAGGCTCGGAGCTAAGAAAGCCAAACCCCAGAGGCCGGGACCCCATTAACAGTGAATGAGGACCAGTGGAGGTCACAGCGGGTACGGTGGCCCGAAGCCCCCCTCTGGACGCCCCGCCGCCCCTTAACACGACCCACCAAACTAGAATTGCAAAGCAGGAGCCCTGCGCAACAGCTTGGCAACAACAGACCAGCGCTCGGGCCGTCTCTTTGTGAGAGGAGCTGGGAGAAAAGAGAGGGGGGCTCTCTGCTCTCTCTCTTTGTGTTCATCTCCATCCCATTCTCCTCCGCAGGCCTTCTCTAAAGAATTATGCTGCTCGACCACAGGGAGTCCCAACTGCTCATAACATGGAAATAACCATCTGATGGCATTCCCATTATCACACCAACCATGACATGTAAAACCAACAACTCCTGATCCAAATGTCCAAGAATTGTTCTCCAATGCCATCTGCCTCTCTGAGCATGGTTTCATCTGAAGTGTGCAGCTGCCTCACAGATGCCCAGCAGCCTCTCATGTCCTCACAGTCTCGTGAATCATCTTCAACACGTTCATGTTGTTTTAAACCTCAGGCCGGCCTTGGATCTTTTCCTGGCGCATCAACCTCAACTCTTTATGTTCCCGTCCAGCCGTCCTCGATACAGAGTCTCAATCTCATACAGCCGTTAATCTGTCTCAACAGGACACAGCATTGCTGTGTTTAGTCTAAAACACCGGAGAACTCATCTCTCTGCAGGCCGACCACATCTGACAGTGACCCGTAAAGGTCACCGCTTTTGCTTTGACAGCAAGCAGGTAGAACATAGTAGAACACGATCTCTGCCTGCTCTTTCAGCACCTGAGAGAGAGAGAGAGAGAGAGAGAGAGACCCTGGCTTCATGGAGCTTTTAAAAGGCTTCTCAGTGGTGCACTACCGTGCACGTACACTAACACTCCCTCACAGCCACACATACAGACGGTATCAATGCATTGCGACGAAGAGGGGATCAGATTTAATGAGCCTGGCCTTTCGTACCGAGAGCCACAGGATGTAAAGCACGAGATTCATCGAGTCTTCCAGCTATGATGCTGCTGCCACCCTGCTGTGTGTGGTCATGGGGTCAAGAGGTCAAGGGTCAAAAGCTAGGGAATGTTTCCAGAACACCACGTTACCCCGCCCTCAATAGACACACCCTCTCAACTGTGATGCATCTAATTTAGGTCACTGTCAACAGGGCCATCTAAAGGACCCCCTTATTACCTTGGATCCCATGAAAGTACACCCCAATTTTGATCCTACACTACAGATCTGGATATTTGTACTGGTCAGATCACAGCAAAACCCAGCAGCAGCTGTGTGAAACGACCATTCTATTCATATGTGTGTGTGTGTGTGTGTTGTCACTTTAACAATAAAGGCTTATTCCATAGCTGATACAGAAATGTCAGCAAGTTCAAATTTACATTTGATCTTATGTGTTGAAAACATCTCAAATTGCAAGGCTTAGCATCAGAGGTCACAGGTCACCCAGTGAGCACAGAGATATACTCCAGTATCCCCACGGCCCGACTTCAGATAAGTGGTTGACGATGGATGGATTGATGGATGGATAGATGGAACTTCAGAGGAGGTGTAATCCCTGGCCCCGGCAGAAAGTGTGTCGAAGAGTCCTTGAGCAAGACACTGAACCCTCAATTGTTCAGGTTAGGGAGACAAATCTATCAAGAGCTCTCCCATGAGGGGCTGTGGTAGCTCAGTGGCAGAGAGTCCGCTTCGAGAGTTGATGAGCCAGATTCGGATTCAAACCCACCACAGGGTGTCAGGAAGGGGACTCAGCCTTAATCCTTCCCAAGCTCCATCTAAGTCCTTGTCCATCCCCACAACATGGGGACCAATCATGACACACAGAACGGACCTCTGTCTCATATGAGAGGCATTTAAAAACCTCTCTGCAGGTTTTGGTGCTCTAGATCTTTACTCCAGCCGTAATGAGACTCCCCTTTTGTTCACTCAACCATGCTAAAAACCACTCCGCTGGCAGAATGTGGCGTAATGATCCTCCGTTTGCTCAGGGAATCAATTTCATGGTCGCTCAGGCTCGGGATGCCGTTTGGCATTCAGCAACACTGCTCTTCCTCCCTCAGCCCCCTGATGTTATATTACTATGGCAATGAGGATTAGAATAATGAGGTCATCTCCACCAATAAGCATCCCTGCAGCCATTGAAGCCCCTAACACTCAACCGCCCCCAGCTGATCATCAGGGACCTGGTATTATGTGGTGTATATCGTGTTGTTGGGGGCCACTTCAGCCACCTCCAATTATTAGCGATAGTCTCAGAGTGAGTAAACCCCATCACACCACACTCACACACTGGTAACACTCACAGAGCAGGGGAGGTATGGGGGGATGCATCTCATTAGGAGAACAACAAACCAATTCTTAAAATCTCTACATTTTGAAAAAATTCAATTATGGTGAAAAAAGGCCACAACTAAGCCAACATGTGCAGCGCACACACACACACACACACACACACACACACACACACACACACACACACACACACACACACACACACAAAGTCTTTTAGGAGGCATTTCCATGCAGCCGCACACAGTACAAGACTCACAGAGGAGGTAATCATATGTCAGGCCCAGACAGTGATGTATAATGCATGGGAAGACTGTTGCCCCAGCAGACAGGACAATCAGACGTTTTGCTCTGAAGGAGCGTGTGTGTGTACGTGTGCGTGTGCGTGTGTATGTGCATGGGTGTGTGTCACGGTGTCGGCATGTTGGAGCGTGTTGACTCTGCTCCAGCAGCCATGGTGGGGCTGTGATTGACGGGCTTTGTTGCCTGGCTGGTTGGCTAACACCTGCAGTGCCCCCCACCCCACCCCCTACACTGAGCCACAGCCTGGTGGTTCTTCTGTGTCGGCCTGTCTGTCAGTCTGTGTGTCTGTCTGTGGGGGTTATTCAGCTCCTCAGAAGAAGAACCTTTACTTATTACTCATTGAACATTCATACAATGAAGTGTGTTCTCTTCGTTTAACCCATTATGTTGAATTGAAGCACTCCGCAGTCGAAGCGCCCAGGGAACAGTTAGGTGTTTAGTAGCTTGCTTAAGGGCAATTTGATATGCTGCCTGCAGGGACTAGGGATCGAACCACCAGTCCTCTGATTAGTAGAGAACCCCTCTACCTCCTGAGTTATGCCACCTGGTTTTAGTCACATCCTGACATGAGGATGTCTGGTCAGCCAAGATCCATTTCTGCTTCTTCCTGGTCCTGTTCACACCATCCTGAGAGGTAGCCATCCTAGCCCTGGCAGTAGGGCTGCACCACCATAATTAAACTGCAAAACAACCCACCGCTAACCTGGAGGGCAGCCAACAAGCAGTCTGTATTTGAACCAGCGTCTGTTTATCCACTCCTAAACGTCATGCTCCATCATCTGTGTCCCAGCAGCTTGTATGTACATGGCTTGAGCGTCGTAAACCGTGTACGTTTCCTTTACATTCATCATCCAGTTTAGCTGGCCTCTGTTCGCACATCCTGGTTGTCTCTTCCTCGTCCATTTGAAGTTGTCGTACTGGCACCCATTGCACTGTGGAGGTGATAGATTATTATTCATGCTTGTGACAGATTTCTCTCCCCATGGTCAAAGGTCAAGTTGAATCTGTGATTGTAGGTTTGTGTTGGAATGAAATGTCATGCACTGTGGAGCAGGTCACAGCTGAGACATCCATGCCGCTGTCTGTCTCTCACTCTACCTCTTAATGGTATTCTTCACTTTGACGCAGTATCACTATGTATGAGCCCAATAACCGTATAGGTCTCGTGTGCCTTCAGAGGCATAGATCGCTTTCAATTCATATATGTCTGGAATACATTTAACCATCCCCGTCTCTGGTGACAGGCATGGCGGCAAGTCCATGAATACTGGGATGGCATCCACCGCTTCACCTGTGCCCCCATCCATAGGGTTAGTGGGTGTATCAGGATGGGGATCCGGCCTTAAATCCCCTAAGCTCCATCTAAGTCCGTGTTCCTCCCCATAACATGGAAACTGATGGCGACACATAAAGACGGACCTCTCTCTCTAGTTTAAATGCTACTTTGCCTGTAGGAAGCAGAAGTCCAGTGTTCAAAGGAACTGCTTGGAGTTTTTCCGTTGAGTGTATCCTCCAGGGCTGAAACCAGTCCAACAATGCTGCTCTGTTTGGCTGCTACATGCATTCCACCACATACAGCATACCAGAAACCCTAGCACCTGCTACAACTGGGCACAGAGCTGGGCCAGACACACACCCATTCACCCACACAGGCTCATTCAGGCACATTTCCACATACATGCCAAGTAATTCATTCTCAATATCAATTTCTCTCTTTCTAACTCTCTCCCTCTCATAGAGCCACTGCAACCCACTGTTTGAAGGCTGGCAGCATCTGGCTCAGCATCACCCCGTCTGTCTCCTTGGCAACCAGACAATTCATTTGGAAGGGAGGGTTAAAACATTATAATCTCTGTAATCATTATGAATTTTCATTATATGATAGCGATCAGGCCTTCAGGGAACCTGTCTGATAGAGAGTTGGGATGCTAGCTGTTACACACACACACACAGACGCACACACACACACGCACGCACGCACGCATGCAAACAACCAAGCGACCTCCTCCTTTTACATCGTGGTCAGTGGGACTGTCTGCACATGAATGTATGGACCTTAAGCATGAGCAGTGTCCTCCTCTTTACTACGTATATAATACGTATATGTGTACATGTTGGCACATTTGCGTGTGCACATAAGTGTGAGACAATGTTCCATTGTTAGAGCCTAGATTACGTGGGGCTCTGACAGGCCTATTCAGCGTCCTATTGGCCGGTGGCTCCGGCTCAACACGAGTCTGATGATGTCATCACTCTGTCATGCTGTCAAACAGTGCTTTGTCCTGCTAACTGTGGTGGAGAGGGGACGCCGAGGCAGGGAGAGGCAGAACGGGGGGGCAAAGAGGGAGATGAGAGGAAAGGGGAGCAGCTGAGCAGCATACTCAGGCAAAAGCTCTGGTTGCCCCCTGGGGGTCCTTACAGTCACCTTGATGATTCAGTGGCAAGCGGATCAGCATCTGCTGTCTACCTATACCTTGAGCTTGTCCTGCTGAGACTGAGACAGAGACAAACAGAAGACTGCATTGCCGTGGCAAAAAGACAACCCCCCCTGTGAACCAAGCCACCATCACACAAGATGCATTCAAAGCAGCAATGACTGACAGTTTAACATATCATTGAACATGTGCCGTATTATCAGACTCACTGCCGGCACTGCGCCATAGCAAACCGACCTCAAAAAAAGAGTGGCGTACAGATAGAAGACATTTGAAAAGACGAACCCTGTCCACTGCCACATCTCTTGTATGGAGGGATTGCAGAGAGAGAGAGAAAGAGGGAAAAGATCCCCGCTTTTTATCTCTGCTAAGCTCCATGCAACACAGTGGCACCTCTCCAGCATTCCTCACTGGTGACACCACCGTGTCCCAAGGCCTGGCAGTCTGAAAAACAACAGGCATGAGGAGCAAAGAACGAGAGGGGGAACAAAAGATTGGGAGAAGAGTCAGGGAGAGCCAAACGTCTGCTTTCACTGACGAAAGCCTGCGCTGCTTTGTGAACATTAGAATATTAAACCAAAAACATAAACAGCTGGTGTACCTGTGTGTGCTCACCAGTGGGAGAAACAATCATCTGGTGACACAGTGTTAAGTCAGTCCGTAGTGTTTCATGACACATGGACGCACCACTGAGTGTGCTTTGCCTGATGAGCATTGGGATAGGCTCCTACCTGACTAAACAATTCTATTTTGGATAAATGGTTGATGATGGATGGATCAATAGATAGATGGATGGATGGTAGGAAGAATGAGAAAATTGAGAAAAATGAGGGCTTGTGTGCATCTATGCAAAAGTGTGAGCAAATTGGAGAGATACATTATGGTTTGGACGGTGATGAGCTTGACCAGCTGTTGGAGATGATGAATTAAAGCCTCAAAATAAGCCAGGAGTGTGTGTATGTACGAGTGTCTGCATGGGGGGGGTTGCTTCACTCATCTACTAAACCATAGTTAATGGTGAATAATTTATCTCACTTGTATTCATGGCAAGCTTCTTTTGTGTCCCAATAACACTCGAGAAACAATCAACCATAGGAGGTTAGATCATCCCAGCCCATGTGGCGGTTAACAGAATTAGCTCCAAGCAGGACCCAGGCCTCATCAGAAGAAGGCATTTGATTGGTTTGGAAGAACAGGCTGGAGGCTGACTGACAAGCAGCAGACAATAACAAGTGTTTCTTAAGTGGCCTGAAAAGGCCTCTGGACACTACAACTAGAAAACGGATTAGGAGAGCGATGGTGCCCCAGATTAGTGGACAGTCATGGTAGCTCCGTGGTGGAGCATATGCTTCATGAACTGACGAGCCAGAGGCTGCAGGTTTGAACCCACGGTGGGACGTCAGGAAGGGCATCCAGCCTTAATCCCCCAAGCTCCATCTAAGTCCGTGTCCACCCCCACAATGTGGGGACTGATCGTGATGAGTCTTAAATGGGAAGAAGTAGAAGAATGGAGACAAACTGAGAGAGGTCTGGAGACAGACAGCATGATCAACAAGGCACTTGTACAGACAGACGTTTTGACACGTGTACCAGAGAGAGAGAGAGAGAGAGAGAGAGAGAGAGAGAGAGAGACAGAGACAGAGACAGAGAGAGAGAGAGAGAGAGAGAGAGAGAGAGAGAGAGAGATGCACACAGAAGTGTCCCTGCAGGCTGAGATGGACAACAACCAGAAATGCATAAGCCTCTCTGGGCTTTAGAGTCATACTGTGGCCTTCAACCAGGGAGGCCAATATGACGTGAAAGGACATGTGAATACAGTGCCTGGGAGGGAGGGATGTACTTTAACCATGAGAGGAGGAGGAACATGAAAACCAACTGAGAGTCTATAAATATCAAGAGATGTCCATTTAGGCGTGTCACCATTAGTCCCCAGGTTGCAGGGGGTAGACAGAGACTTAGATGGAGTTTGGGGGATTAAGGCTGGATGCCCTTCCTGATGCCCCGTAGTGGGTTCAAATCTTCTGCCTCTGGCTCGTCAGTTCCAGGATTACACATTATACTGCTGAGCTATCATGGTTCCCTGTAATTAACAAGAAGGCGAAACAAATGAAATAATTCTATTCAGGCGATAGGCATCACCAAGTCATCAGGTCATTGGTTTAATGCCCATGGCAACAGCTGGCACAGCTGTTACGACCACAGCCGGATGCAGGACGTGTGTCGGTGTGCACACATGCGAGTACTCGCGTGCTACTGAGCAGCTTCATGCAAATCCTCCTCTCACTGTTCCTCCATCTGCTGAAAGTGAAACAACAGTCTAGCTCCACAAAACCAGATGCCTGGCATCTCACAAGAGTCCTGCCCTCCTTTGACCAAATGAATCAGCATGAAATGGAAACGAGCCCTGGCGGGACACAAGCCAGCTTAGGCCTTTACGGTTACCAAAGTGACAACAACGAACTGTAGCCCCTGGATGTGTAATGCCAGTTCACCTTACGTTCACCTCTGTGAGAAGAGCAGGATTGGCCGAGAATGTTGAGCACCTGTCAGAATGAAGAATCACTTTACATTATGAGAAGATGTTCTTATTGGCTGCTGAAAGTGGATGTGCTCCTCTACAACTGCAGTTTCGCTGTAGAGAGGAGGCAGGAAACAAAAAGTAGTAACTCCCTGCTGCTTCTTTTCTAACATGTATAACATTTGTTGGGTTCTTTATGGAGAATTACTTTGTTACTTTGTTTGGAATAAAGACATTTGAATTGAAAAAAAAAGCTTTCTGAAAGAGCTGGGGATCGAACCAGCGTTCTTTCAATTACTGGATGATCCCTGGATGATTAGCTTCCTAGCTTTTCAAAATCTTTTCACCCAATCCTTCATTACTGACATTAGATAGCCTTAATTTCCCATGCTATGGCATGCCATCCTTAAGCGCTCTTCTAAAGTCGGGCCATGGATCTGCTGGAGCCTATCCCAGCACTCATTGGACGGAAGTCGGAGAACCACCTTGGACAGATCAACAGTCCATCACAGGACATTCAACCTGTCCATCCTAAAAGTGTGCATTAAGCCCTCGTGTATTTGCGAGGACCAAGACAAACTGGTAGGATAATAAAGCTGAGCCTGTGATGGACATGAAACAGGACAACTGAAAGAATCATGTAAAATATGTGGAGACACAGAATGGCCGCGTGACTCTTCACTGTCCAGATGGCTGCTTGGTACTGCACGTCTGCTTCTGGTCATTGCTCCTGTCATGAGAGACACGGCAAAGGCCCATCCTCAAACAGGCTCAGCTGGCAGTGGCAGACCGACACAAATTGAGCAAAGTGAAGCTGGTGTGGCACCATAAAAAGGACCATTCACTGGTCTTTATTGTTGTGTCCCTTCTTCCCGGCTGGGAATATCAGGCGTTTAACAGGACGTGGGTTGAGATATTTATAGAGCCAGTGATCCCACGGCTGCTATGGTTCTCTGTAAAACCTTGCCAGACTCCAGAGTCATTAGCTGCTTTACATGGACTCTAATATTCCACTAATAACCAGAAAATCCCCTAAGAAACACTCTGAATGCTTCCCCCATTGCACCCTCAGGGGTTTGTGCAGTACTGACTCCAAAGAGCTCATCTAGCTCTGTCTCCCTGGGTGCTTGATATATTCTTCATCTCATGACCATCCGTGCCAATGCTGCCATCGAGGTGGGCCTTCTGCCAAATTTTCATCTACGTACACCAGAAAACATGGAGGATGATCCGACCCTATGGCAGCATCGCAGGACCAGTTGTGGGTTTTGAATGGTAATTCTGAAGAAATTGGAAAATAATGAATTTGAGAACATGTCTGAAATAAGTCAGAGCAGTAAGAGCCAGCGTTGGTGCATGGTTTCAACTCTCTCCATGAATCCGACAATCTTCATCTTTTAATAAAATGATGACTGGGGGGCGCCCCAGTGGATCCCCTGGTAGAGCTGCACCACATAAGGCTGCGTCCTTACTGCAGTAACCTGGGTTTGACTTCAACCCGGGTGCTTTACTGTATATCATGCCCTGCCTTTCCTGTCTCTCTCTCCTGACTATCCTATCAAAATAAAGGTCCCCAAAGATGGAATGGGACTGTTTTACGGAAGGATTTCAAGCCCTAGGGGAAGGATCACATCCATGTCACTGTATCATGATCACAACAAAGCAAAAACAATAAACAGGAAGAATTATTCTACGTCTGATTGTGAGTCTTCAGGGCACATGTTTAAGAGATAAGACACGCAGGCCCAAATGACAGATGATTAACATCAGTATCTCCCTTTCATAAAGGTTTACCACTGATGCTGTTTACCACAGCACCAAACCAGACACCATGGCACAGCGGGCTATGGAAAAACCAACCATCGACCATCTCCAACATTGCTTCACAGCTTATTCCTGCCGGTTAGTGCTGCTACTCACTCTGGCTTTTTATCAGTGTCATCTGTCTTGGGAGCTCTTTAGCCTCCACTGTGCCAACCGTAGCAGGAATCTAGGGGCCGTCCTGAGAACCTTCAATGTTTCCATCGTGTCCGAAAGGGAGTTCGGGCAGCAGGGCTACACTGCTGCACAACTCAGTTATGATTTACAATAAAGATTACATAAAAATGAATTCACTGACCAGACGGTGGATTCATGTGTTGGTTAATGATGGAGATATTATGGGTGAGAGCTGTGTGGGCTGGTCACAGCGAGAGGATGCAAGAAGAAATAGAATAAAGAGAGAGAGAGAGAGAGAGAGACAGAGAGAGAGAGAGAGAGAGAGACCATATGCCTGCAGAGGAAAAATGTGTAAAACAGAATTATAATTCATAATCTAGAAATTTATATGAAAAGCAGATGAGTAGAAATGAAGGCAGAGGCATGGGGAGAGGGAAAGGACTTATTATGAGGCAAGCTAAATAAACTCCGGGGCAAAGGAAGAGAAAATAAGAGCATTTCACTCAAAACAAGATGAAGATGTCAACCTTTGGCCTATGAGACAACACCACTATGAGATGAGAGACATAGAGAAAGAGTCAGAGAATGAAAGAGAGAGAGAAAATAGAGTAGTTCATCTGACTTTGGCCATGCATTGTTTGATGGTTCTTATCACACGGGGTCAGAGGTTTCCAGATGAGCTGGAACTCCATCAGCCAGGGGACAAAGTCAACATGACCAGCCAGCAGTGAAGACGGCACAACACCAACTACCCTATCTGGAAATAGAGTCAACAAAACTAAGAAGAATGTCCTCATAAACACACAAAGGTTCACTATCTATCCTCTGCCATCTTGTGCTGACACAACAGAGGATCACCAAACACATTCTTGTTCTTTTGCCCCTTCCACAATCTTGTGGCATAGCTATAATAGCCCGTTAACCGCTTGTCTTGAGAGGAAACTTAACAAGGCTGTGGGCGTTTTGTGTTGCTTTCTGGTGTTGTCTACAATTCTGTCTCATTTATCAAAGTATACGGCAGTCGTGACTCCGCTCGGCTAAATCAGGCCGTGTCACGTTCGCGTGTTCAGTCGGATGTGTGGGAAAATCCCATGTGTGATTTCTCAAAAATCTGCCGAATGAATCTGAGGGTGGGATGAGTTCACATGCCTATGGGATATTCCAGCAAATCCAACCGAAACAAAAAGACTCCCTCTCATTTACGAGCCTGAGGGCCGTAGAGTAATTATAAAACACATCGAACATCCAACAGGCTGCAGTTTTGTTGTTGCCCCGTCACTAGGCACCAATGCCCCAGTGTCACAGTAGTGGTAATCTATTGCGTGGGGCCCTTACTTACCGCTATGGTACCTACTGCCGTTACATAAAGAGATTTGCGGCGTGCCTGACGTAACGCTCTGTACAGCCTCATTAGAATGATGAAGCTTGTTGGGCTGATACCTTGTGTGCACGTTATCGTGCAGGCCTCTTCATTTCCTTCAAGAATAGCTCAGTAGATAGAGCGATTGTCTGGCAATCGGAAGGTTTCAGGTTCAATCCCCAGTCCTGCAGAAAGCATGTCGAGGTGGCCTTGAGCAAGACACTGAATCT
This sequence comes from Regalecus glesne, assembly GCA_900302585.1. NCBI lineage: Eukaryota > Metazoa > Chordata > Actinopteri > Lampriformes > Regalecidae > Regalecus > Regalecus glesne. The sequence continues at coordinate 6,514 of OMLC01006082.1, read as the reverse complement.
ATGTTTTACTTCAGCACTACAGACATTACATTACATGCATTTGGCAGACGCTCTTATCCAGAGGGACGTACAACAAGTGCATAGGGTCAAGGTAAAAAAAGATACTGGAGCAACACTAGAGCTAGGTAATGATCATAGTGCCATCATAAGAATCCAAAACAACAACAATTAGCTATGTCCCGCACTAACTGCCCATCGATCCTGAACGGGTATTCCTGCCGGAGGCCTCAGAGAAGCCTGTGTTTGACTGCTTACTGGGCCTGGACACGATTGCTCAGCGAAGAAGAAACAGGGACACACAGAGAGAGAAGCCACCATACTTCTTCACTCCCCGAGGCGCTGCCACTTCAGCTACCATTATGTGCTGCTGCCTTTCAATAGGTTGACGTGGTTACTGTTTGGATGTGATGGTATGTTCTTCACAATGGAACGATGAAGAGGCAAGAGAGCTGAGAAGTACTTTCTGTACACACACACATATACTGAACTTAAGCCCTTCGAGGCAGACGTGAAGTCAGCTCGATTTTATTTCTGTTGAGATTTTAAAATGGGAGGTGAAATGAAGTCAAGGGCCACCAGCTAAACACACACACAAACACACATGTGAAAGTACACACATCCATCCAAGTAAATCACTTGTCCCAAGTTAGGTCATGCTGGTGCCTATCCCGGTGCTCATTGGAAGAAAAGACAGAGAAACACCCAGGACGGGCTTTGATTCCATCTCACGGCAGGTGTATGTGTGTGTGTGTGTGTGGGGGGGGGGGAAAG
>OMLC01006055.1:9293-21399 GCA_900302585.1 Regalecus glesne | reverse complement strand
TGTGTACCAATCAACCATTGTTAGTTATGAGCTATTTGATGGCTATGGAGTCCAGCTGGGGAGCTATGTGTTTTATCACTGGGTCATATTTTCTGCCTCTCTTCTGCTTTCCACTGCAACACTGAAAAATTCCCCTTGTGGGACTACTAAAGGAATATCTCATCTCATCCTAGATAGCATCGATGGAGGATATTTGTGATTTTCCATCTGCTGGAATGTATTTGTCGTCTCTCGGTTGTCCTGTGCATACTATGTATGCACCCAAGCCACCACATGCGTGGGTAGCTTGGAGCACCCTCGAGGTGTTTTGGCTGGATACTGCATCTCTTCAGGACGGTTTTCAACTAATCTTTATTGTCTGTCTTGGGAACTCTTGCCAAGCACTGGTCAGAGTATAATTGGCTGTGAGGGATCTTGCAGGACCCTTAGTCTGGGGGCATCCTTATGGTGTGCCTGAAACACTGCAGCTAATGTTGGGCGATAATGGCCTCAATACTCTTGCAGTTGGACTATACAGGTATTTTAGTGTAAGCTACATGATCACACAAGTAATCTGGTTCTGGATACGAGTTGCAGTACAAAGAGAGCACATACTCTTCAGGCGTTTAGGGGGGCGGGGCTACCATAGTCAATTGTGAATGACGCTGATGACAAGCATGGTGGCTTGGATTCTACTGGCAGGCCACCTCTGTCCTGTAGGATCAGCTCATCTCTCCTTCAGAGTCTGAAATGTTACCATCATCTTGGCTTTCTGTCATGTCCGGGCTGTCTGCAAGGTAAAAATGATGCAGCTTGCACTTCTGTGTCTCAGTAAAGGCAAACTTCAGGCTGGATTACCAGCTGCTTGCTCTCACTCACTCCCCAGCTCGAGTGGTGAACCAGGAAGCAGCTTGGAGCACGAGTCCACCGCTTGCTGTTCTACAGCCTCTCCATCACCTCGACTTCTGTCAGGCCTCCTTGTATCGACAAACTGTAAGTGGATGTTCTGTGACTCCAGAATGACAGGGATGGGAGCTCACAGCAGCAGGAGGCCACAGAGAAGTGCCTGAGCAGGCCCGGCTTCATGTGGACACGCCCTGGCAGCCATCAACTACTGTCCAAATGCTTTATGCTAGTCTGGTACTGCAAAAACTAAGAGAACACACACACGTAAAGATAGAAATGTATACCCCCCCCCCACACACACACACACACACACACTTCAATAAATTCAGACTGGCTAGCATGAGTCATTGACGACTCCAGGAAAGAGCTTCTAGTTGTATGGATCTGTTATTGAGATGCAGACAGACTGCCAATGCTTTGTCTAAACAAAGACCATAGCCCACTGCTCAGCAGCTGCTTTGGGTCAAGTGAGCATGCACGCCGTGGAAAATGTGCATCTTGATGTCAATACAGAGCAAAACCTTCAGCATTGTTTCACTGGAGGGCCCCTGCACCCCTGTGATGTTATGTTTGTTATGTTTGTTATGTTCGTGTCCTGACGGGAGAGGATTTTATATGCACTGTACATGCATGAGTCTACATGCCGCGGAGCGAGTTTGTGTAACAACAGACTATGAAAGACCCAACAAATCCATTTTTGTTCTGGAAAAACATGAATCAGTGCAGACCTATTTTACTGCAGGGGAGAGGACCCTCGTGCACTTCATGGACAAAGAACCATCTCTGCGTGAAAGTGTTCACGTATCATTGAGCATGTGCACGTGCTCGTGCTTCCTTCTCATTAATAAAGCCAGGCCAAGCTCATTATCATGCGGTGATGATTGTTGCCCAGTGTGCAAAATGTCACCACTCCTCCCCTCTCCCCGTGTCACCCCGTTCTGCTCCCTGCTGCCCTTTCTGACATGTCAAGGACCATTTCTGCCCGGCCACTGGGGAGGAGCCCCAATGATTAGAGATGAGCAAACACACAGATATGGACACAACATATTTTCATACGGTAAATTGGCTTGTCGAATTGTACTGTACTATAGTTCTTTGTTATATTCACACACACACGTTACCAATCTGTCACCTTGAAATGGGTTTGAATTTGCAATACAAGACACTACTGGCTGAAAGCTGGACAAGATTCAATGCCCACAAGTGATGTGAATGCCTATACCACACACACACACACACACAACAATTATAATCTGAGTTGATGTTCTCTTGGATCCTTTCCAGACTCACAGATTCATATAAAGCATAAGAAAACTAAAGAAGAAAATGCAGGCAAAATATAATTGATAGCTTTCAACAACAATAGTCACAATTAAACAATTGTTCTCCATCAGTCCCACAAGGGGAAATTTACAAGGCTCTGCATTTAACCCATGCTATTGAAGCAGTGACCAGCCACCATGTTTTTCAGCGTCTTGCTCAAGAACACCTCAACATGCTTTTTCCAGGACCAGGGATAGAACCTGCAACCTTCCAATTACCAGATGACCACTCTACCTACCGAGTTAAGGCGCCCCCTACTAAATAAATAAATAATAATAAATCATATTTATATAGCATGCTTCATTATTTAAATTATCAGAATAAAAGAACAAAAAATCCTCAGTTAAATTAAAAGGTTGTCAGAAAAAAAGTCTCTCAAGGCTTGTTTCAATGGACACCAGAGTCAAGGGAGCCCTTAGGTGGTCCTAGACAGCATACCAGAGGTCAGCATAGCAAAATGCTTGCTCTCCCATTGAGCGGACTTTTGTCTTGGGTGTGTGGAGAAGCAAGATGCTGCCTGACCAGAGACTGAAGGAGGAATTGTGGGGGGTGGGTACTTCTTTAAGGTGTAATGGTGAGTTGTCGTGGATGGATTTGAAGGTCAATAGGATGGATTTGAAGTTGATTTTGTGGGAGATGGCGAGCTACTGCAGGTAAGCCAGCACAGGAGTGATGTGGTAGTGCATCTGCACTCTCATCAGGATCCTGGCAGGATTGTTCTGGATGTACTGGAACGTCTGGAGGCTCCTGCCAGGAATCCTGATGAAGGATGCATTGCAGTAGTCCAGCGTCAAGGAGACAAAGACTCGGACATGCTTCTCTAGGGGTGGGACAGAGTTAATTCATTTTTAAGGTGGTAGAATGGGGTCATGCGGAGATGTTTAATGTGGCTATAAAAAGTTAGGCAGGGGACAAACTTTATACTGAGGCTGGTGATTGAAGAGAGGGTGGAGGAGGGATCATTTGGCCAGCAATGGTGATTGGAGTTGTTGGAGGAAGTTTAAGGTTAGCAATCTAAAGGGCCTCAGTTTTGCTGCCGTTTAGCTGCAGGAAGTGTGCTTAATCCATCTCTTCAAGGAAGATGTTGAGCCACATGAAGAAAGCAGTGGAAGCAGCAGCATTTTTGAAGTACAGTTTTTTTTAATCAATGGATTGATATTCCATTCTGGCTGATAACATGACCGAGTGGGAGCATGTGGAGGATGATCAGGATGGGACTAAAGATCCCTTTGGGACATCATATAAGTAATGGATCTGAGACTACGATGTACCTCAGGAGACAAACCCAGTCCTGTTGGTTAGATACGAGCTGAACCACCTGAGGACAAGTTCGCTGAGCCCCGTGTAGTCCCAGGGACATTTAGGGAGGATGGAATGGTCTTATTTAAGTTAGTGCTCAGGAAAAATAAAATAGGACAAATAAGACAATCCACTGGTCAACCACACATTTACTGTAACTATACTGATGATGTTTTGCACCTCATGGGTTGTATTGCATTTTGCCACTTTTTACTTTGTATTTTAAATAAATAAATAGATTCCCTCATCAGTCCCACAAGGGAAAATTTGAAATTTTCTGCTTTTCAACCAATCCTATTGTATAGCAGTGAGCTGCCACCATATGGCGCTCAGGGAGAAATTAGGGGTTCAGTGTCTTGCTCAAGGACACCTGGACACGCTTTCTGCAGGACCAAGGATCAAACCTGTAACCTTCTAATTGCCAGATGACCGCTCTACCCACTGAGCTATGCCGCCCCTATGATTTAGACTCTGTACGTTTCTCATTGCTAATATTTTACATCTCTTATCTCTTCTCTGTCTTTTGCATCTCTCCCTGCACCATTTGAGGCTGAGACAATTGAGAATTCATCGAGGTTGTACAATGATGGTAAAGTTTTTAAATCTTGAACAAGATGGCAGCACTCAAAAACTGAAAAGGCAAAACAAAAAACGTACAAACTGTGGTCGAGTCCTGCTCTTTCTATCTCATCTCATCCTAGACACATTTTAGTGTTCTCTCACGAACAAACTGCTTCAAAATGCAAATCTTTGAAGAAAAAAAAAGTAATTTTTATATTTACAGTTATTAATTGAAAAAGTTACTCCAGAAACCAGACCCCAAACATTGTGGTCACAGAGGAAATTCGAATCTTTTTATTAACTTTTCGATTGCTGTTTTAATATAACAGACTTCTTGATAAGGTCAGTGGTTTGTGTCCATATAAACAATATTCCTGGGTACATTTTCCATATCGTGCACACTTAAAAACCTCTGGGATCAGAGCTCTTAAACTGGAAAATCCAAAGGTATTGGTGTGCTGTCAAGCATAAGCAGAGAGAAACAAAGAGAGGGGAAAAGAGAGAGAGGTGTAGATAGAAGATCATATTGATCAATCTTTTCTGGTGGATAGATTAAAATGTGCAAATGTAGATGGAGCTTGGGGGATTAAGGCTGGGTGCCCTTCCTGATGCCCCACGGTGGGTTTGAACCTGCAACATCTGGCTCGTCAGTTCCCGATGGTAAGGATGGTGGTTCTCTGCATTTGGTTAAATGCGGAGAACACATTTGATTGTATGCATCTATGTATCTATCTATATTTGTCAATGGCATATAAATAAAGCTTCGTCTCCTAAATAACCACCCAGTCTGCACAGCTGAGAGGTCACAGATAATGATGAGACCTTGCACAATCTGATCGAGGCAGACACTTCCTTGTTTTGGAAGGGGGAGGCTTAGGGATCATATTGTGTGGCACTATGGGACAGCCTCATAGGGCCGTGGTCATCCGTGCTCCCATATCCAAAATAGAATCGGTGAGTAGAATGATATCATAACTATATGCACAATGGCAAAATCCTACCCAGCTTGTTTGGCTTGTGTCTCAGTTGACAGACACGCTATGGAGAACCGTTTAAGGTGAAGTGATTCTGCAGACATGCTGCAGCACAAGTATACAGACAGACACAGAGACAGAGAGAGACAGCAACATGATCCTTCTAGCAACAATGTGTACAGCCTCGACATATTTCCATCCAGGGGTTCGTTTTTCATACACCTGAGCAGACGAAAGCACCTTAGGGTTACCACTGTCATGCCTTTACTGCAAGTTCACTTGTATTTGACAATAGCATCATAACCAGACTCATTTGCATGATATTGTTACTTGGCCCACAGTCGATCTCTCAACTTGTCCACGGTAATACCACCTCATCTAAGCTGGTAGCTATGCGGGAGGACAGCCACCTTCTATCCCCAACCTGAACTGGCCATGAAGAACGGCTGAAATAATGGAGCCAGCTTTGCTCAGACCTTTACAAACTGGGGGTCAATGGTGTCTCCAGCAGACAAAGCCCGAGAGACAAAAGGACCCAAATAGCAGGTCCTGTTTGTGTTAATGGTGTTTTAACATTCTGCTGAAGCCACTTAACCTTTCACCCACCGGCGATTATAAATTTTCTGCAATCGATGTCATCGATCGCTGTCGTTAGGTCCGTATTAATTGGACTTGTCAAATGACATAATCCTAGTCGCTCCGGCTCCACGTCAGCTTGAGAGAGGTTATCAGCAGGGATCCAATCTGAATGGTAATGAGGACGTATGTGCAGAGGAAGATATTGCCATGGTAGTGTGTGAAGGGGCTGTGCGCATGTGTGGTGCGTGGGGGCACTGGGGGCTGTGTCTATGCGTGTGGAATTTTAATGATGTCAACACCTACTGTGGAATATACTCTTGAGCCTGAAAACAGCATATATTCCATAGTCTGTCTCTTGCTTTGTTGGGAGGGGTATTCCTCTGGGACGGGATTTTTGATTGTACTGTATGAATTGCAGTCTTCCATCTGGTGAACAGCTGGAGAACTGTCTCCGTAAGCCTATGGCATCAGCAGGGGGCAATACTGGACCCACACACACACACACACCTCCATTCACACACACAGACACACGAGAGAGATCAAGACACTCATGTGCACACATATTGACTCTCTTACTCATTCCCTGTTACTTATGTATCAATCCTGCACTATGAGCTAATACAGTCCTCACCATGTACGTGTGTCTTCCTGTGGGAGATGCTCAATATGTTTGTTATAATAAATCTTTCCTACATGGCACGGATAATGCCCCTTTTTAAAAGAAGTGGTGTTTTTATGGAGAGCTGGTTCCATAGAATGGAATGTATTGATAAGGCCTTTCACTTTATTTAATTATTTGAGCTTTGAAGCATTTCATGACTGAGTTTTATAGGGCCTGCAGAGAGGCACTCTTTCCCATACACAAACCCATTTCTGTCTAGTTTTTCTTCCCCTCCCCTCCTCTCCCTCTCTCACTCCTTGCCTCCCTTTCACTCCCTCCCTCTCTCTCCCCCTGCACCCACACAAACGCACACAAAGTGGCATGAAACATGGAGATTGAAATTCGATCAGGTGTCCTCAAACCCCAGCTTCAGCCGCTGGGCCCTGAAATCAGCTTTAACCATCCATCATGCTTTATAACACATCACACATTACACTGACAACAGATATAGAGAGACACAGTGGGAGGAAGGAAGGAAGGAAGGAAGGCAGGGAGGGAGGAAGGGAGGCAGGAGACGGAGAGCATTAAAAAGAGCAAAGCGGCAGGAGATGGGGACGTGGGAGGAGAAAAGGGAAAGATGAGGTAAAAAAATGAAAAGAAGGCATAAACCTTTTCTAATCAATATCCATTTTCCCGGGCTGTCATGTTGTTTTGGGAGTGGCTGCGGCAATACCAAACAGAAAGCCTCTGATCCTAAATAAAATATCACCTTCAATCCAAACCAGCCCATTTATCTTCATTTAACAAACACTCCGCTTTTGGCGATGGCTTTCAAGCCCCCCTCCTCTGAAGCCAAAATGAATATGTCAGAATGACAGGGGCTGGCATCTGCATGCAGGAAAATTTCTTGATGAAGACAGACTGCAATTGTTATTGACGTCGTTGGGTGGCGCTTATCAGACTGGATATTTCATGACATCGGACTGCAAAAGGTGAATTTTGGATGCGAGCACATACAAATTACATATGCTGACAACTAACATGTACTTCCATCAAATACTTGCATCTGTCCCTCGCCCAGGTAATCATCGACCAAGAAAAACGCAGTTCACCATACATGACACCCTATTGGTCAAGTTAGATAAGTTGCCTAAACACCCATCCAGCCAACCTATACATTACAGGCATTAAGCAGACGCTCTTATCCAGAGCGACGTACGAAAAGTTTATACGGTCAAGGTACAAAAGATACTGGAGCAACCACAACCATGTGACCAGCTCACCAGGTTGCAGGGAGGCATAAACAACTGGGGTATGGTTAGATTGCATGGAAATAAACTATCAGGTGGATGTAGATTGGGGAATAACAGATCAGGCTCATGACGGGTATTTAACCAGCCGGTAATGTAAATTTTTATTTATGACTTTGTCTATGTGATTTGTCTGCTAAAATTAGTCATTAAACGGAAATATACTAATTGTTGTGCTAGCTCAAGTCATGCCACATGCAAGCAAACGTAATGGAATTTTACGGAGGCAAACATTATTTGGCTGGATATCATTCTCACACCTCGCTAGCTAGCTAAAGTCTGACTATCCCTCCCTCTTTTGGAGACACCTCTTGCACCTCCTGTTTACAATTTCTCAGCAAGCTTCTTATTAGTAAGCTAGCAGTCTGTAGCAGACCAATGTTGGCTAGCTGGATAGTATATGAAGTATGGATGGTATAATAGTCAGTATATACCATGGTGTTTCAGTAATCTCTCAAATGGATGCCAATAAAGCCAACACAACCACATACAAAATGAACCATCATGCACTACTAGATCAACACCAAGAAGACAGCTGATCTGCAACAAACATGACACACATCCCCAATGGCCTCTATTGCAGCATAACCATCAGATCTTTATGTCTCTCAGCAGCCAGATTGGGCGCACACGCACACACACACACAGGGCACAAAACCAAAAACTATAAGCGGACACTCAGTAGAGGGCAGATATCTCCCATGTCCATCTCCTACAATCTGGTTCTCAGATATTGTGACAAACCTACCCATTTTTAACCGAGTGGCAGAAGGGGCCCCTAAAACATATTCATGATACAACACTAATGTAGGCAAATGACTTTCATTCATGCAAAAGCAATAATAAAACTGTAAAAATATATAGCTCAGCCATGGGAACTGTTTTATTACAGCTACTGAGGTAATTTCCAGCTGTGACTGTGATTAATCCTGGTGTTGAAATTGTATTTTTATACGAGTTTTAACATGGGGGTCTATGGTACTTCCGTGTCTAATCCCCCTCATGATGTCAATTAAAACAGAGGTTCTAAACCAAGTCCTGTACTGACCTGCTGTACTGCTGGTTTTCCATTCTACTCCGTAGCCGATTCCACACACCTAACTGTGACTAAATAGCTAGAATACCCAACACCACAGATAAAAGCGACCCACTACCTAATAGTAGAAACTCCAGGAGAACTCAGGGTCCCTAATGGAACGGATTGAGAATCAAAGGGATTGAGAGTAAAACAAAATGGCGTGGAGGTGGCTAAAGCTAATGAAATAAAGCTACAGTAAGGAAAGTGAGCGTCGATAACAAATGTTGTCTGAGAGTTTATATTAACCATAATTATTGAGTAATTCTTCATATTTAAAACTGTGTCCGCACAGAGAACACGATTAGAATTATAGTTTGCCTAATTTGCCAGGGGCAGACAAATACATGTACCAACAGACACGTACCGCCTGGCGTAGATAACAAACAAGTGTCCACACTTAGTGTAGCGTTCGCCAGTCACTCGCACACCTTCAATGAATTCAATAAAGTCCATCCACAATATTATCACCACACTGCTTTCAAGGTAATAATTAAACTGTACTCACCAGTCTGGAGTTGAAGTTCTACATATTGTGTGACACTCATGGCAGCATTTTCTGACGGGCGGCATAGCTCAGTGGTAAGAACAGTTCTCCGGTGATCGGAAAGTCATAGATAGGTTCGATCCTCGGTCAAACTGAGAGCATATTGAGGTGTTTTGAGTAAGACACTGAAAAACATAAAAGAAACTTGCAAATTTAGCCCTGCGGGTATGGTAGGGGAACAATTATTCCGTGATTTAGTCAGTTTACAATAACTTCTTAATCATAAAAATCTGAAAATACCATCAGATTTCCAAAAACACAAAAAATATCGTCAACAAGACCACCAATAGCTGTAAATATGTTCACTTACTTCGCTCACAATACGCCAGAGATTCAAACTCCAAATTGGATGTCTAGTCCATCGGAGGTACCAATGTTAGAGGTGACAGAACCGAACAACAGCTGATTCATTCTGAATGATTATGGAATACACCGCAGCCATCTTGAAGTGATGACTTCCTGTGCGACTTTACACAAAACAGAAGTGATCTCATGGAAGTGCGCAAGTAATCGCATTTCTCTCGGACGCCTGGAAGATTTCCCCATATAAGGTTAGTTTGTCTTTGATTCATGGGTTTACCTTTAATTTCACTGACTACATTTGTAACAAGCAGCTTGAGATATTTTGCTTCAAAGTTGGGACAGAAATGGTAATTAAATTGTGGTAGACTGAATTATAGTTTTCATGGACAGTCGAGTCCACCGTGTCAACAACGTGTTCTCTGAAAACTCTGTCGACAGATTGTTGGTAATTTAAACATCTTGAATGCATTTACCCTAAAATGTATCCAAAAGTTTTCATAAATTTGGAAAACAAAATTGAAAAGGAAATGTCAACATTTTAAAAATATACGTCTATTACGTCAAAATACAGTGCAACAGACGAGAGCGATAAAACTTTTTTCTATTTATTATTATTATTTATTCCGCTCTTGTATCCGCTGTCTGTCCTGTACATGCTACAGCTGAATGTTAGACTTTTATGTAAATGACCGTTCCGCCAGCCTCTGACTATCAATGTCCCTATGAAACCAAACTGACTCAAATAAGACCAAGGGTGAGCCAAACATGGGTTTTTCTTGTGAACTCCTTGGTATTTTTCTGCGAGTTCTCAGTGGAACTTTCTCCTGCAGATTAGCCAGCACCATGTTTGCAGTTGAGTGGTTTAGACACAGGGTGGCGCTACGAGTGAAAAACTGCGAATATGTTTGCACGAAAAAGAATGGCCACCTGCTGGCAGTCAGCGACACTGCAGGTAAGCATGAGCGCAAACCTGAAAGAGGTGGTGAAGCATTTCAGATATGACAGCATCCTGGTATGGATGTAGGCTGCAGCTCTCATTTCTCCAACAAAAACTAAAATTAATCACATGGGAGCTTTGATGGAGACAATCGGCTTTTTCATGTGTTCACATTAACCTCAACCCCCTCCATGAGGGCTGTCACACACGCGGCTCCCACCATCTCTTGGTATTTTATGCATGAGTGTCACCAGTAGAAATACAGTTAAACATAAAGGATTCAAAGCACCACATGTATGTAGTTGAATATAAAAATGGGTACATCTACATCCACATTTAGTGAGGTTTTTATTTAATCTTTTTCGTGACTTAAATATCAATCAAGGAGACATGACACGTGGACTGGGATCAGTGATGGCCTGAATTTCCATCTCCAGCAGAACAAAATAATCAGAAATGGATTTAAATGTTGTTTTTATACTTTTATCTTAATAAACACAGTGTGTCAAGGACTGCGAGGGTTTGGTCTGGTCTTCATTAACATTCATCAGCTGAACTTTGATTGATGCTTAGAAGCCAGGGTCAATCACAAGGTTAGGCGGAGTTTCATAGTTTGATTAGTTGATCTGATTGGCTGTGTGTACATGAGTGATTACATCATCATGAGTATCAGGAGAGATGAGTCTCTGTTAGAAAGATAGACTGAAAGAAGACGCCAGAAAACACAAGATTTCAAATAAACAACTTTTATTGAGACATGTCATGAAGTGTTTGTGATTCAGCTTCAGTCCAATGTTCATAGTTGAGATCATATTCTTCTGTCTGTTCAGGTGAGGGTGCTGATCCCGAGAGAAGAAATTGATTCATCTGCACCCCGGGTCCTCCAATGCTGGACGCCAGCTGCTCTAAGACTTTTTCGACCTGCACTTCTATGACAGCTACGCAGACAAGCAGATAGATAGAGAAAGACAGTCAGACAGGCAGACAGTCACACAACACAGACTGCCTTTGTCTTCCAATCTGTCTAACATAGATGGACTGAGATATCAATTGAGACACACACACACACAGAGGCTATCTGTGAGCCTGTGTCTCTGTGTGCATTTCTTTCTGTCTGTCTGATAGGCAGGCAGATAAAGACACAGACAGATGGAACAACAGGCAGACTGAGACACAGACAGTCTGCAGACAGAAACACAGCCGTCAACATACTCACCTGCTGAACAGTCCATCTCCCCTCAGGTGTGAGTGGCTGGTTCTGGTATAAAAGCGGTGGGTAGTCTGTTCAGATGGCGACACATTGGAGGACTTCATCCTGGAGTCTGTGGAACATGGACGTGTCGCCATCCGCAGGACAAATGGCAGATATCTGCTTGGAGACCTGGGGGGAAGGCTGAAGGATGATGGAGTGAGCCTAGACAGCTCAGTACTATGGGAGTACTGAGACCTGAGCGCACACCAGGCTCGCCTCTGAAACACCAAGTGGACTCATGTGGAGGAGAAGTAGCCCGGTCTGTTATGACATAAAGAGCCAGATGACATGAATCATATCTGGGCTCCCAGCTTGATGTCACATTGAATGAACCTTGGGAGTTGCTGCTCCTTTCCCCTCCATTTTCCAGCGAGAATTGTACACGAAACTCATTAACTTGACGGTTCCTGTGAGTAAAGTACTGATGTTATTCACCATGCCTTTGGCTTTACATCTTAAC
>OMLC01006033.1:4432-23280 GCA_900302585.1 Regalecus glesne | reverse complement strand
CTAAAAACAGCAACAAACTTCAATGTTAAAAGCTAAGCTTTCCATTCATATAACTGTACTCAGGTATATCAACCAAATGGATTAATAATCCAAGAACTTTATTATTCATGTGCAAGCACAATGAAATTGCAATAATAATGCAACAATGTCCCAACCAACACACCTTAGTAGAATTTCTAAATGGAGCATACAAGACTGCAGAGAGCATCTGATGGTAGGACACGTTTCATCACAAACATCATTAGGCAAAGAAGGTTACATGTCTAGTACTGATCCGCAGGTCAGCGGGTTCAGGTCAGGCTTACAAGAAAATATCATGGACTCCGCCGGGTCAGGTCAAAAAGTGACGAAGCATCATTCAGAGTAAGTTATAAATAACTTACAGAATTATTTAACAACATGCTACACTGTGCATTAATAGTCCGCCCCCCCCTCACACAAGCAGCTTTATTATCAATTTGCAACTGCGGTTTTGCTCATTGCATGTTTTAAAGTATTGAGGCTTCCATACAAGATTTTTCCCTAAGAGGTATCTGTGGCTTTTATTTACAGTGCCAAATTGTTTTCTTCTTGTCAGAAAGAATCGGCTACCACTGACAATATAGTGGAATTAATTAGAGAAAAATTAAAAACAGGTTGCTAAGATTGCATGCAAAGACAGCTAAAAGAGCAAGGTGTGGGAGCTATTCGGGCAGGTTCTCCTATCCAATGACACCATTACATTATATGCTTGAGTTGTAGCATTGAGTTGAGTTGAGGCATTGTACAATTGTGATGGCAATAAATAAGAAAGTTACATCGAACCTGGATAGGCATTCATGTCATGTAGTGGGCCCACTACCCTACAGTCTAGCAAGCCTGCTCAACAAGCTCTACCAAATCAGCCCTCAAAAATCAGCACTCGTGAAAAAAAAGATGCGACTTACAGCGAAATCAAACCTCATGGACAATTTTGCGGAGTTCTAACTTGCACCCATTTGATATTGTGTCTGGTAAGGGGTTTACTCATGTGACACAAGGGCTAAGAAATGTTGGTGCACATTTTGGAGCACTGGATGCAAACTATGTCATCCCTCACAGGCAGACCATCTGCGACAGAGCAAAAGAACAGGTAAAAAAAAGAAAAATCCACCCTCTGGAATAGAATTGGCATTACAATCATTATGTGGACAGACAGCTTCAACATGAGATCATATCTGGAAACTGTTGAGTCGAGTGAGTCCCACTTTAGTGTTCGGCGTGAGAGACAGAGAGGGAGGTGACCAACCAAATGGTTAAGCGTAAATACCAGGTCACATACTAGAAGAAGTCTGGTAACATGCCTTGCCTTACACCTGCTGCTCTACAAGAAAGTAAGACTAGATGGAACAGCAAGGCAGCGATGTTGAGATCCGTCGCTAAGCAGGATGGGGAGATCCTGGAACTGCTTTTGGACAAGGGGCAAGGATATTACACAGAAGGGATCCAAGTGAGGGTTCTCAAAACAATTGGGGAGTTCTTGTCCCCCTTTAAAGATGCATAACAGGTTACTTACGGAGGGTGACCACTACCAAACAATCAACACAGTCCTGTTGTGGCACTGTAAGGCTTGGTGTGGAGATGTAGGCTACATGCAACACATCCACAACCATACAGGAGAAGGAGAAGTTGAGGATCACTCAAACCCATAACATTTCCAACTTCCTCTCTCCATGTTTTAAGACCTTGAAAATGCTCCCGCCAGATGAAAGGTTGGCCGTCTAAGCTGAGGCCTAAAGACAGACAGCAGCCCTCATCTGAACCTTTCAGGCCCAGTCTCAGCAAAGTAATATTACAGCCTCTGATATTTAAGCTTGTAATGTAAGTAAGCAAAAGTTTATTCACATAGCACTCTTGAAAACACACCATTACAAAGTGCTTGTTAAAATTTTTCAGATTCAGTTGCTAATATTTCATAATCATGCCTTCCATAGTTAGAATACCCCAATTTCATCTTTACAAAACAAGCTATTGGTATATTTGAGATAAAATAATTAGGGTCACACTAGATGCTAATTAATTTGGGGTTACATGTTGTAGTACTGGGGGATGGCATGGCTCAGTGGGTAGAGCTGTCGTCTGGCAATTGGAAGGTTGCAGGTTTGAGCCCCGCGTCTGCAGAGAAGCGTGTCGAGGTGTCCTTGAGCAAGACACCGTTCCCCTAACTGCCCTGCCCTGTGATGGACTGGTGACCTATACATGGTGTACCCCGTCTTTCACCCAATGAGAACGGAGATAGGCTCCAGTTCCCCCACGACCTGATATGAAGTCTCCTCAGGGAGCAGACTCTAGAAGACACACACATCCTGAACTTACATGTTGATAATGACACAAAAGGGGTCACAAGTAGTTTTCATTATTTTGTCAATTTTCATTAACAATAATAACCTTGGTGTGGGATGGTTTGATTTTTAACTCTGACAGCCACTCATTCATTTTTATGCCAGAGCATAGATAGAAAAGACAAATCCTTTTCATAGATTGGGAAAACACCTCGAATATAATCAAGCCAGATGAAGTGCAGCATTACCTACAGAGTCACTGTAATGTTGACGAGTGCCAAGAGGACACCCTTGTGTTTTGGAGGGATCACCATTACACACATCCTCTCCCCTCAATTCTGGCTAGAGTGGTGCTGTGCATCCTAGCATCCACTGAGGGCACTTTAAGCTAAGCTGATCATGTGCTCAAAGCACGACAATATAGGTTAAATCCCGGAACTGTAGACTACATTCATTTTCTAGAGAGTGCAGCCAAACACTAGGCTAAAAATGACGGTATGAAGACCTCTCATATAAAATAGCTCACTGTGTTTGAATCAATAAACATTCAGGGAGATAAAGCAAAAAGGGAATTGAGAGAGAGAAAGAAAATGATTATACAGTGTGTGTTTCTGTGCATGTGTGCATATATGTGTGTGTTGAGGCAAACAGAGTGGAAGGGAAACAAATGAAAGACAAAGGCTACTATTTTGTTTAAGTTCACTGTTAAGGTGTGATGGATGCATCACTTTTGTGTGAGAGTAAAACATTTTAAAAAATAAAAAATAAAATGATGCCTCTATTTCCTTTTCCACTTTGTTTGTACACCCCAAATTCCCCCTCATGATACTAATAAGGGAATATCTTATCTAATGTCTTGCATTAACTCAAAAATAAAGGACACTATTTGGAACATCTTGATGCATGCTCAATAATCCAGGTAAGAGAATCACAAAAAAAGGTTAATCAGTTCAACTGGATTTGAAAGTTTATACAGAAGCATTTCGTCACTCAAACAGGTGACATCTTCAGTCTGAGCTGACTGCCAGTATCCTCACCCTTATAAACGATACAGTTGCATGCTAAACAACAAAGGATGGTTTCATCTCCAAGTTGGTCATTGACTGCACATGACTTACATATGAAACCATCTTTTGTTGCTTTGCATGTGAATGTATTGTTTATAAGGCTTGCTTATTGTTTATAAGTGTGGGGATGCTGCAGCTCAGACTGAAGATGTCACCTGTTTGAGTGATGAAACCATTTTCTGAGTAAACTTCTGATCCAGTTAAACCAATTCAAATTTTTGGTGCCCATTTGGAACATTTCGTCTATTTATTTAGTAGCCCAGATAAATGCTTTTGGGCTAATATTCAATAGGCTATGCCTTGTGATCAGTGTATTATGCTAAGCAACCAGTCCAAAAACAAAAAAGTACAATACCGCTCATTTTGCTCTAGTCTAGGCCAAATTTGGAGGTTTATGGGTCAGGTCCAGGCTGGTCTTGATGGCTGGTTGATACATATTTTAAAGGGTCGGGTAAGGCAGATTCGCTCTCGTAACAGGTAGGGTGGATGTGGATATTAAAAAAACCTGACCTACCATCTACCCTGTTGAAACCATAGCTCCTTAGACCTTGGCAAATACAATAATACATAACTATCAATAAATTGCAATTTTACCCTCATAACGAACTGTATTATTAAAATGACAATGTAATCCCCATAACCATATAACTACTACATATGGGGCAGTAGGGTGGAGTTTTTGGTAGAGGGAGCTACTTTGGGGGGCCTGGGTTGGTTCAAACCCAAATATTAGTAGGCATCTGCCTAGCATAAGTATCCTTGAGAAAGAATTCAGCCCCAATTATCACCATTAGAACTGCTGGTGACCAATTCTGAGATTTGGAAACAGATTAAAAGACCCCCCCTCCAATAAAAAGCCCATATATCTGGCTACACAACAGAAATGAAATATTAAATCAGAGAAAAAGCTCATCCTGTCACACAATTGCTTGTTTCAAAATATACCATATTTCCCAGACTACAAGTCACTGTTGCTACTTTTTTACTCGGTTCTGCTACTTAATACTCCAAAGCAACTTGTACAATGTAAATGTGTGGGATGTATAGATTGCATTTCAAATAAAATCCCTAGATGCAAGGTTTAATCTTGTGATTCAACTTAAAATACAGTAACTTAGTGATGCAGTCAGGCAGGTTGGGCAAGCTTACTAGAAAATATATGTTTGGGTAGCCAGATGAAAAAGTAAAAAAACAGGCCTCAGAGTATATATATGTGTATATACTTACAAAAAATTGTGTACAATAGGCTTGGCTGTGCATTAGTAGTCCACTTTCTATTCCCCTCTCTCCGCCATTCTCTTAAGCACATACACATGCAAAGATGCAAGTAGCTTCATCATCAATTTGCAATGGTGGTTTTGGTCAACACATGTGTTTTAGAGTGCTGAGGCTTCACCTATGAGTTTTTTTTCCTTAGTGGAAGAAAGGAAGTAAGGAAAGCCAAGTTATTTGTTTATTGTAAAGTGGCATCCATTACTTTTGTTTATACCACCAAAGCTCTTGTTTTGGTCAGAAAGAAGAGACGTGCGTGTGCTTGTGTAAAAAAGAAAGATGGAGTCTTTAAAGAACGGTTACTTGTTCTGCTGCTATTCAGGGCCACGGTAGCTCAGTGGTAGAGCACGAGCTTTGGGAACTGACAAGCTAGAGCCTGCAGGTTCAAACCCACCACGGGATGTCAGGAAGAGATTCCCGCCTCAACCTCCCATGCTCCACGTTAATTCTGTGTCCACCCCCAAAATGTGAAGACTAATCGTTACACGTATAACGGACCGTTCACTTGTTCTACGGCTGTTCAACAATAAAGACCACCATTTGGAACAATTCATCTGTTTTCATTTAATAACCTAAACCCTGACACTATTAGGCTAAGATACAATAATTCAATGTATTACTATCAGTGTATTATGCTGGGCAAACATCCCAAAAACGAAATAGTGCAACACTACAAAGTTTGCTGGCCTGGGCTACATTTTGAGGGTGAAATTCGGGTAGTTAATACATATTTTAGCTGCAGTGCAGAATGGCTCTGACAACAGGTTGGGTGGGTGCAAGTATTAAAAAACCCCGACCTATGCATCACTACTGTACCATTATACAAATCTGACTTGAACACTGAAGTGACATGTGTTTTTTTTTCCACACATGCTTTTTGCAGAGTGCAAATTCTACTCCAGGCACACTTCTAGAGTGAAACCTGACTGAAGTGAGTGTGCTGACATCTCATGTTTGAGATGGGGAAAAAAATTCACAATGCACAACAACAGTAAAGATGATCATCTCACAGACACCTTCACAATGACTAAAGGGGGAAGAAATATATAATCTATAACAGCTAACATGATAGTTGGTTCCAAAATATCTCTCCATAACTCTACTTACTATATATTACAGTTAGATTTCATTTCAAACAAACACACAATAACACAGTAGACAATCCACGATCAAGTTTACAGACGGTAACTTTCATTCTACACAAACATGGCAGGAACACCACAGGGGGCTGGGGGGACAGTGTCTAACAAGTACAAGCTCTCTTCTAAATAAGTGCTAGGCTCTGAACGTCAGTCTTTGCTCTAATATGCCAGGACTGGCACAGTAAGTCAGGCAGATAGAGACCAAGGGAAGAGACCTGGCAGAACCAAGGGAGCTGCAACAGATGGGACGGTGGTTAATAGCTTGAAACTAGCGTGCCTTCCCCTCCTCCCTCTACCACCCAGAGTGAGGGCAATCCCTTCTCAGAACAGAACACCAACCAGCTGGAAATGGATGAGTAGAACCATTTCTTTCTCAAGGCTGTGTCCTTCTCTCCATCAGCTCTCCTATGAATTTCAACAGTCCTATCCATGACTGCTGGCACATGTGAGTCAGAAGAGATATAAGCACCACCACAACAGGTATTATCACAATCTCACCCTCAGGATGTAGTTAAATCCTGAGGTGCCGGATGAAAATTAACCTGGTGGCTAAATCTAGCGTATTTAAATTCCAAATGTTCATTAACATGGGTTTTCCATATAAAGGAGCTTCATTCATTTATACAGTCGATGTACAGATGTGTCAGTTATTGAATCCATCTGCTCAGTTTCTTATAACCTGCTAATGATGAGTAAAATACGAGTTTCAGTATGCCCTATCTATAAGAAACTCATTTGCAACACAGTAATTACAGATGATCAATACTTCTGAAATAGGTAATGCCAATGGTGGTTCAGCGATTCCTTTGCCAATTCGACTATAGGCTACTTTAACCTGTGATCTTTTTGGTAATAAGTCTATGATGTAAAGAGTGCCTTAATTCACAGCATCCCCAATGGAGTTTTTGATTATTTGAAAAATCAATGTGATTATAAAAATCTATGAGCATGTCTAAATAGTGCATCTACCACTTATTGCTAAATTTAGTGGGATAGACTAAAACGTAATCGTGGAAAAACGATGCATCCGCAACAACAAGCCTATTCATCCGCTACGTAGACGATGTCTCATGTCCTGCTGATAGCTGCTGTACAGGAGCCGGTAGCATTAGCTAATCTGCTACTCCAGTCAGCTATAACGTTTTCTTGGTTAGCAAATTAGGTCAGCTGGCTAGCTAACGATAGTTGATAATGGCTTATTCAGAACGACAGCAGACATGACAGGCGATGGTGAATAAGCCACTGTCATTTGTCTGCCCAGTTACAAAAATGCTGCATGGGTCTTAAATTCGCAAGCTTGGGTAACAAAGGGTGTGGACTCATTCAAATGCTCCGGCCACAGTAATGTACACCGCCCTGACATTGGCTAATGCTAACGCTAGCATTCAGCTAACGTGACGCTCTGCAGTCAACGACGACCGTTGCCGTATTCAACAGCAGCACAGCAACAAAGATCCTCAGACAACTTGCATGAGAGCGGGGAGGGGGGAAAAAAAGAGAGGACATCACTTACCATCACTCCGTTTTATTTCCACGTATGTACCAACGACAATCTTCCCAAATGTAGACGCCATCCTACATTACTTAAATAGCTAAAATAGATTAGACTAGACGTGATTCTAGTCGAGAATAACTGCACTGCTAACGTTTAGTAGGCTGTGGTCTGGGTGGAGGATGCAGGGTGCAGAGGGAACCTGCATGAAGTTAGAGAGTGTGGAGGAATAACTTCCGGTAAAAATATTTTCAACATAAAAGCAGAGAGCTCTAACTCGTACATACTTCATGCCTGCAGGGAAAACTTCATTGTTGCATTATCAATTACGGTGAGAAGAAAATATATTTTGCGGTCCTATTATTTTTTTCACAGTATAAATTAGAAATTTACCCACATGGATCAAATAAAATAATTGCGTGTGTTTTGTGTGTGTGTGTGCGCGCGCTTTACTATGTAATTACATGACCAGCAACGTGGATTGTGCAATTTTCCATATAACTGGGTTATTAGTGATTCTGTTGACCAGATCAATCTGAACAAGGCAGATGGTTATTCTACTAATATAATTCCCTCACACAACTAGTTAGTGTGCTAATGTTCAATCTACTGTCATACATTATGGTTTATGAGGGATAGAAGTGTTGAGATACAGAAGATGCCTGGTTAGATTTATCCATCTTATCTGTCAGCCTTACACCATGGTACCTTGACCTATTGTATATCTTTTTCTGTTATACCTATTGCTTTATATTTATTGATTTACACATATGTGTATGTATACATACACACAAGCCCCTTTTATCATGTATCTTTATTTGATCTGTATCTCATATTTCTGTAATGGAGTCTCCTAGCCGAAGAATCTTACATAATTATATTTGTACAACTGGAGTGACAATAAACATAATGAAACTTTTAACATAAATCAAATTATGCTACAGTGTGAGCCCGTTGAAATTAGAAGTTATCCAGCTCTGGATATCTATATATACTACAAATAGGAAATTGAATTATTGTAAAGCTACACCTAAAAATGACAGCAAGCTTCAACACCAAGACCAGTGTCTAAACTTTTATTTTGAATGAAAAATGAAGCACGCAGCAGAACCAGAAACGCAATTGTCACCGTGTTGTGCCACGGTTACGGCCGTCATGAAAGGAGGGAAACCAGTAACCGGTTAAGAGAGACACTGCGCATGTCAACCCGACTGGAGTAACAGTGCCTCTTGTTGAAGAAAATCGCCCATTGATAATAAATCTGGCAAATCACTTTGAAATATTGACATTTACATGCATCATAAGTTATATTGTATATTTAATCAGAACCTTGAATGCAACTAAAACTGAAGGAGTGATTCGAGTCTTAAGAACCAAGCCATGTGGTATGGAAATAATGGTTGACATCTCTTTGGGACAGAAATGGTATCCTTCCCTCTTGTGCACTGCTCCATCTTCTGAACATATTTTGCAAATTGTGTGGCCGGGTGAGAGTTTCCTTCCATCTGTAATTTACAAGGGGTCTCGGAAAATTGTTCTCTGTGGGGAAAGGTTGAGGCTCGTTACATAGAAAGAAATTCCCTGTACCGTTTGATTTGTCCGCATGTCTTGGTTTAGCGACTGGTGACCAGTGTGAGGCAGATTATCCCTTTATTTATACCGACAACGTAGAATAGATTTGTTATGAATGCACTCAATTACAACAAAACGTGTCTATAATAATCAGTGTCTCGATAGATGCTCAATAATCTAGGTAAATTGAATCATTCCCTCTGGACACAACGTTTAAAATGTCTGAATGAGATCTTAAGTCGCAAATGACTGCAGGTGTAAGTTTTACCACTGGCCGTACCTAGTCCCCTACACCGACCCGTCTTCCCACATGGCGTCGGACGCCGCCCAGAGAAGACGCCTCGACCGCCGCGACGCGGATACACCGCAGACTGACTTACGCCTCCAGTCTGCAGGAAATCATGCGGATCACATGGCGTGATCCCCATGCGGAGAGATCTCCGTTAGGACAAACTGCAAGAGCACAGAAGCCACGGCCACTGAATACCAAATGCAGTGACTTGGGCATGTCGTCAGGACGCCTCAAGGACGCCCGCTACGTCAAGTCCTACATGGACAGCGTCATCTGGGCTGCCGGCATGCAGGTAGGGTGATCAGAAGAAGCGATACCGAGACCAGCTGAAAACGTCACTGAAGAAATGTTGCATCAACCCCTTGAGGCTGGAGTGAGATGCCATCAGACCATTCCAGCTGGCGGGAGATCTGTTTCAGAGTTATAGAATAGCTGGAGCTAAAGAGGAATGTGGACAAACCACAGAGTAGACTGAGGAGGCACACAGTGGTGCTTGCTGCCACTAACTCGGCCTTGATATGCCCAACGTGTAATAAACCTATCGATCAATAATTAGACTCTTGGGTCATCAAAGAACACACCTTGGATGAGGAGGGGCGTCATCATCGGACTTGATGGACTACCAGTAAGCAAGAAAGCTCCCCAGCCGCAGTGTGAGTCCAGTCCCAGTGTGAGTCCAGTCCCACCGACCCAGTTGTCCCTTGGTGGTGTAGCTACCTGACAGGAGAGATACCATGATATCAGTTGTCCGGTGGTGCTTCTACAGCAGGCAAAAGCACACGTCCGAACTGTTGCACCAAAATAGAAACGTACGAAACAATTGAATCATAACTAAATGCAATTCAAGAGGAATTCAAAGGGTTGGTAGCAGGTGTTTTAAAAAAAGCCCAGGGTTAGCATGTAAACTCCTGTGAACGACGAGTTTCGATCAGCATATATTTGAAAATGAACAGTTTCACTGAGGGCGGTGGGTCACGTACCTCTGAATAGAGGAGGTTTATAGCATCTGTTGTGACTGGTGAGAGGACGTAATGTACATTTATTAAGCTATGTGGTGAGCCATGTAAGATTCGCTGTCAAGCTGAGGAGGAATGTTGCCTATCATGAGAGCCAATTTACCTAGTCACAGTGTTCTTACATTTGTCCTCTGGATCTAAGCCATCCTATTGTATAGGAACAGCGGACAGCTGGGGCACCCAGGAGCAGTCAGGGGTTGTAATTATCTAACTCAAGGACACTTCAACATGCTTTCTATGGGAGCCGGGGATCAAACCAGCGACCTTGATTTGATTTGTTGATGCTGAAAAGTGTTCTGGCTGGTTGGCTCTAGGCTAAAACGTGGGATTTGGGTCACAGACAATAAAGGTTTGTCCAGCAGGGCCTTTAATAAACATGTTTCAAAGAACAATAGTATACATGACAGGTCAGGCAATCGGCAAAAAGCAAAAAGCAAAAATCCAAAAGCAAACAAGGTCAGGAATCAAGAAGGTTCAGGAGTCCCCAGCTAGGGAGCAATTAAATAGTGTTGCTTTCCTAATGCTCCTGGCCAAGCGGCTGATTTTGATCAAATGGAAAAACTGTAAACCCCCAACAGTTTCACATTGTGTCAAGGACACTCTATATTTCCTCAAACTTGAAAAAATAAAAGATTCTGTGAAGGGATCAGCAAAAAGCTACAATAAAACATGGGAACCTTTTCTGGAAGAAACACACCACACTCACCTTGAAATAAGTAGATAATAAGTATACTCCACAGCATAAGCTTGTAATTAGTTATAATAATAACAGCTTTTAATAAGTGGTTATCCCTCCATTAAAAGTGATTTTCTTTTTTGGTATTTATCCTATTTTTTGTTGTTTTTATTATTTTTGTTTCATTTTTGTTTTTTCTCTGTCAGACTATTTCTTTATACTTTTCACTGGCTTTTTGTGTCTTTTGTCTGTTTTTCTTGTATGTCAGTTACTACATTCAATGTAAAAAATATATCCAGATATGTTCAAGATTTAACTTCTAGACTGAAATGAAATAAAAAGAATATAATAAGTTCAGGAGTCCAGGAATCAACCAAAGGTGAGAGGCAGGCAAGCTGGCAACAGGTCAAGGAATTCTTAGGGAGGATCTGGCGTCGACTGTCGAGATGACCAGGGTTCTAGTAGGTCCCTTGATGAAATCAATATTGCTTACAGGTGTGCTCAGCACCCCTGGTCAGGGGAAGTGTGTAATAAGCAAAGTCGGAACAAAAAAGAGAATAAAAACATCCTTTTCTAGAATTTCATGACGTAAACAAGTCCCAAACCAGTCGACTCTACATCAGCATCAGCATTGTAAGTTCAAAGCTGATATAAAACACTAGATGGTGTGTTGAGACATTTTCAACCAATGAAATGATGATTTTTTTTATGAATTTAGTAAGAAATATAAATAATAATACCAGCACTGAGCCGTTTCATCACCGTTTAGTCACACCTTTCAGTTTACAGCTCTAAAAATCCACTAAAAACATGTTTGCTTGGCAAACAGCTCAATGGATGATATAGTCAAGATGGGATTGCACTATTTCCTGCAACTCTGTGACTGCCCAGCAATATATGCAAGGATCCTGTCTATTGACTTCAGCTCAGCATTTCATACCATCATTCCAAAAGTCCTCTCCTCCAAACACTACTGTCTCACGGTATTCCCCATCATCAATAAGTCGATCCATAGCTTCCTTTGTATTCTTTGACAAGCTACACAGCACAACAGCCCTTGCTGCGTTATACAAACTGATGGCAGCCTTCGACAGACACGGCAGACCAGAGACAGTTGTATCTTATAATGACCCTCAATACAAAAGTAAAGAATTTGAAATCTTTACCAGGACATAGGAGTTCACCCATGCCACCACAAGTCTGCACTATCCCCAAAGCAATGGTCTCGCAGATCTGGCAGTGATCTGGCAATCTGCCGAAATGACCAAATCCCTTATAGAAAAAGCCAAACCTGATCAGAAGGAGCATATCCAAGTCTCCTTGAGTATCATAACACTCCAGTTGACACCTTTAGATCACTAGCCCAGCTGCTTATGAACCACCATTAACACTCCCCCAACAGTAGCAGCTTTGGCTCAAGGTGGTCAGCCAAAAAGATGTTCACGCCAGGAGAGTTCACTGAAAGCAGCATTAAAAACAGATAGTACACAGGTTGGCCAAGCCGATGTTGACACTGCGTCCAGGACAAAGCATCTGACTCCAGGAGCATGGCTACAGGAAACCAGCAGTTGTCCTCCAGCCAGCTGATACTGACAGATCATACCTCATACGCAGAGATGGAGGACAAGAGTACAGACGCCACAGACATCACCGACTTGACACAAAAGAGACACATGATACTCACACATATCAAGACCCTGATCACAACAGACAGACAGCACCAGACTACACATCTCACAGGCAACTAGTGAGACAAGCCCCTCATAATGTCCAGAGGCACTGACGGAAGGTCAAGCCCAGAATTGTTCTGGATTTACAAGGATGGATTCTTATAAGTTTTGTTTTACATGAAAACCACAATGATTAAACACATTTGAAGCTTTTGCATGAGGGCTTTGAAATTGTGATAGTGTCATCACCCGGCTACTGATGATAGGGAAAACACAACATACATGCAAACATGGGCGAGATGGCCGTGAATTATAACCATATAAATTTGCATTTATATGGTTATGGTTATTTATATGTATATGGTTGCATTTGCAACCATATACATATAAATTTGCTAATTGTGTGTAGTGACCACTATAGAAGCCAACTGTTACTCATTTCATAGCAGACTTGAATGCTATCAAATGAGAGTAAACCTCAGAGGCTTCAACATCCACAGACCGGAAGGCAAAATATTTTTATTCGGAATGCTTTTTAGCTTGAGAGCTGCATTTCTTTAAATCCCCACATTTCCCATTCAATCGATTTGAGCCAAGGCAAACTTTTCACGTTAAAAAAATACCAAGTTACACCACCAACCCAAAGTGTTACCAAATGACACATTTACAATGACAATTTAGTCTCAATTTATTTATACTCACTCAGTGTGGAACCTTTTTGATTTGGCAACGAGCTCAGCCACTACGTAGATAGCTTTGAGAGCTCTCGCAGACACCTTTGTAGTTTTTCCTAAAAACGTTGCATGTTCCTCCGTTTCGTCGTGAATGGCGTTTAAGCTTACTTGGGACTATGGCACTGTTGCTAAGTTTTTCCCCTCACACCAAGCATAACGAAGTCGGTACAGCAGGATCCCCGGTGAAAGTTAATCAAAACGAAACATAACTTTCACTGTATTGTCTTGACCTCACCGTTTCTGCCTTCTTTTTTTAATACCACTTATATTACGTTCTTCATCGGGGTTAGAAATTTGTCCAGGACCCACTTCGGAGTCTTCATTTTTTCCTTTTCAAATATTTATCCATCGTTGTTGTAGGTCTATAACTTGTCACCGACACCTCTTCCGTGCATCACTAATTCTATTGTCTTAAATCAACAACGTCATTATTGCGCTTTATTGCGCTACTGCCAACTAGTGGGTCAGTAGCGTAGGTCAGTACAGGGAAGAGTATTTACCGTAATCACTCCACCAGTTACTACATTGCAGGCACAGATATACAACCATGGGAAATTTATTTGCAGTAACTAAATATAGTTTCGGACTAATTAAGTGCGATTGGATAATTTCCCATGGTACACCTTACGATCTCTCACGGCACACTAGTGGACCGCGGCACAGTAGTTGAAAATCATGGCCTTAACCGATGTGAGGGTCTAACGACAGGATGTTGTGTTAATGAAAAGTCCACTGAGGCAAATTGTTAATTTGTGATAATGAGCTATAAAAATAAGTAAATAAATTGACTTGACTAGGAACATGTTTTTCTGAACATGTGTGTCTGTATGGAGAAGGGGAGATATGCATGCCTGGTGGAGATCACCCCTCTAGTTTTATCGGCAGCACTCTAACTCACTGACATTACTTCATTTTGTTTTGAGCCATTCTGCCTGGAGAGGTTACATGATGTGGGTCGTTTCTTCGATCTACCAGTAGGTGGAAGTACAGTAGCAGGACTCATGACAACATTTCCATATTTCTCTGAAAAAGAACCTTCCGCTTTGGGTTTATGAGAAAAGCGTCGTAATTTTTCGACCATTATTCAACAATTGTTTTGAAAAGTGGAGATAACAGAACAAGAGCACACGGATGGTCAGTTATTACATATGGGCTTCTTCACCTTTCTTGTCTCTGTGAAACCCAACCTTCAACCAAGCAACAAGAAAAGGGATGGATAGATGGAAGGCCATGTGCAAGTCAGCAAAACATTGTCATCGTGACAGAGGTGAAATTAACGAATACGGAGACACTAGCGATTCAGATTCAGAGATGGCTGACAGCACATTTTTAGATGATCATGAAATTCAATGGAAGGTTTCTGATATAAGCTCGATCCTTTTAAGAATTGGATGATAACTGAATACTTTGAGATGTATTAGTCATTGTTTTGTGTGTTGGGGGCTGATGACTCCATACATTTTAAAAGAACGAGCTTTATTATCAGAGAGAAAGCAATTATCTTTCCAAATCCACTAATTGGAAAGCAATGTTGTCATCATTGATTTGCGGACGTATCTATAATATGTATGTATAATCACAAAGCTTTTATCAAGGCAAGCTGAGATATGGCCTTTATTTAGTCGTAGGACGAATATTGAAGAAGTTACAACCCCTTCGAAAGCATGGATCAAGACAAACCATTTCTAAAATTGTAAATAGGTAATTTGATGTCATGAATCACGTGACCATAAACAGTTTCCTAAAATGGCGGGCTTAAATTGTCGTTTATAGATATACCTTCATAATCAGGTGAGAATACAAAGGCTAAGCAGTGTGGTCAGTGAGATCAAAATTAGGATTTATTTTATTTGAGAAGTAAAACCTCCCACATAAGGGATTCAAGATGAGTGGTCTGCACATGTAGATCGTGTGAGAGGGATTGGAGACTCCAACGTTGTGACAAGGGCTGACTAGCTACGAAACATCAGATGGTGGTCTGTCTGATAAGTTTGGAGACAAGAAGCAGGAAGAGTAAAGTGTTGGGGGCCAAGGATCCAATGGTAGAAGTTGAAGGAAAACCTTTGTGGAGTTTAGGCAGGAGATAAAATATGCTCTGGGTGGTAGTGAAGTGATTGTCAGATGACTGGGCAACCAATAGTGAGGGAGACAGCAAAGAGGGTGTTTGGTGTGTCAACTTGACAGGAAGGAAGACAATCAGAATGTGGAAGTACAGTAGAATATACAGAGGAGGAGGTTAGCAAAGATGAAGTGGAACATTATATAGTACATAAAATCCCAGCAAACCGATATTTCATACATTCTCTGAACCATCGCGCTTTATTGCTAGCCTGTATAGTCAATCCTTGTTTATATATCTAAAGATTTTTATGTTCTCATTCTATGTGAAACACCTGTGAGAGCCGTACAAACTAAAGTCAAATTCCATTTACCTGAAAACCTACATGGTCAATAAATTCATTTTGGAATAGTACACGAATGATATGAAATGTATGAAGCCTGAATGGGTAAGGACATGGCTGCAAACTAGCTCCCATATCCCAATGTTCTTAGCGTGCTGCACCTTCATACCTCTGTGCGTTACACATGTGCAGACAAGAGACCAAAGTTTAAATGGATGGATAAATGAATTTCAAGCCCAGATGTTGATGTTTTCTTTCATTGTGGTTTATTTAGGGTATATCCCCATCATCCACCCAATGAGTGCTGGGATAGGCTCCAGCATGACCCCGCGACAACACCACAGATAACCGGTTGACACTGGATGGATGGATGTTTTTTCCATATCAGTTTACCTGGCAGTGTGATGCGTTATCTGTCAGGTAAAGTTTACTTTAAGCAATCCTGAGGATTGTAATACAAACAAATGCCTTTTCTTAACGTTCAGTTGCTAGCATATTTAAAATAATAGCTAACCCACAGGTATACAATTTGTTAAATTTTTATAGTTGTTCAATGGCTACTGTCAAGTAAAAGTGTCTGTTCGGCATAGTGATGTTTGTTATTCCCACTGCAGAAAAATATGGAATAAGACAGGTAATGAGTTTTAAAAAGAAGTGTTTTGATAGCTAATAAAATGATACAAAAGACAAGGCATGAAGATGACGTTCACCAATAGATACTCTATGACATCAATATCACACAAAAGTTGAATGAGTTCATCTGGATACAGCATTTATCATTGAAATAAATCCTGCATAAGTGATGAAATGTTTCTCTCAATAAACGTATGCAGATGAACTCATTCAACTTGTTTTGTATTTTCCTTACCTGGATTATTAAGCATGCAAAACTCCAGTTCATCTATGGTCCACCATGATTTTTGTTTGTTTGTTTGACATGGTACTTCCTCACCATGCACCTTTTTTGAGTATCAAAGTCACATTTTCATTTAAAAGTACTAAGCCCTTATCACCACCATTTTAGTACCTTTTTTTCTTGTTTAGGCACAAGGGTTGGTGACAATCAAGCACATGTATTTCCAGCGATGACTGTTTAATAGTCAATAAGTAGTCACCACTGTAGGAGACAATTTATGATGCAATGTCACCTATTCTATGCTATTCTAGGGAGGTCAATTTTTACATGTCATGATTAGTCCCCACATTGTGGGGATGAATATGGACTTAGATGGAGCATGTTCTGTTTTAGTTTACTCTTTTCTAGTCGCTTCTATTCTATTCTACCCGGGAGGTAGAGTAGGTCATTAAGTAATCAGAAAGTCTGTTTTGATTCCCTAGCTCCTTCAGAAAGTGTTTTGAAGTGTTCCTGAACAACACACTGAACCCCTAAATGCTCCTTAGTGCAGCAGCGGCCCACAGCTCTCGTACAATAGGATAGATTAAATGCAGTGGATATATTTTATTATAAGAATAGAATGATCAAATAAGTGGCTTCCCTTCCCTTCCCTTTTCTATGCTATTCTATTCTATTATATTCTACTCTATTCTATTCTATTCTATTCTACATGCAAATATTCTCACACTAACTAAAAGACTACATACGCATATGCAAACACATCACACTTGGAGTCCTTCTCTTTCCAGAAGCTACCAGATTATTCTGTGTTCCCACAGCTGTTAGCCCCCATCCCCAATCCAACTCTTTCCACCCTGCCCAACCCTCCCATCACCCCTCCCCCTGCTGCCACTCTGACTTCACAGACATTTGCTGGTGAGTTCTCAGCTGTCATCATACCTATGCCCTAAATAGACATTATCAGGACCAGACCAATTTTCAAGAGGGTGAATCAAGATATTTTACTGCATTTTATCAGGTGTCCCTATGTGTTGTGTTCAGATTACTTAAGGCTCTGAGGATTAAAATGGCAGAAAAAAATCAAACTGCAAAATTGTGCTTGTAGTACAAAGTTCTCTTTGTGGGTTTTCCATTTACTTTGAGCGGACCCCCATCACTAATCAAGGATGGTTCATCTTGGCCCAGTCCCAACCCATGGAGAACCTGTATAAGTATAAAAGTGTAGTGTTGGGATATTGCATAAGACAAAATAAGTTCAAAACAGCAACCAGGGTCTGAAGCTCAAGACCGTTTAATCGAGGGAAAACAAGAAGAAAAGATACGAGACTATTGAACGAGGGTGGGAACAAATTTATAAGGTACTTTTTGGCTTCAATATAGATCTACTTTTTATTTCTATATGTTAAATGGCATATAGGTGTATATGAGATTTTTAGGACTAGGGCATAGTGTCAGACTGATGGAAATGATTGCCTATCAGTGGAGTCGGGGAACATGGTGACTATCCATTAAGAAAGATGTGTCTGTGGCAAGGACCCTACTGGGGTGTGTGGTAGTGTCCAAATAAGGCATAGTGGGAAGCCATTTAAAGTTAG
Organism: Regalecus glesne; assembly: GCA_900302585.1. Classification (NCBI taxonomy): domain Eukaryota; kingdom Metazoa; phylum Chordata; class Actinopteri; order Lampriformes; family Regalecidae; genus Regalecus; species Regalecus glesne. Next base: position 5,194 of record OMLC01006033.1, on the reverse strand, counting down.
AGATAGCATGTGCATGGCCATTTGCTACTAGAGATCTTGTTTAGAAAGTATCTGAATAGTGAAAATGGTAAGAAAAGAGATTTACTAACCTTAAGATAGCACTCTCAGATTATTTATCTGCATTAAAAAATTAGCTACTTTGTAGAAAATGGAGCCCTTTTAAAGATAGTGCAGTAAGTTGAGCAGCAAACTTAGTGTATAAAAACTTGAATAGTGTTCATTTGATTTTGCTTTATGTCTATTATGATTTGTTTTTGCTTAATGTAGAAGTCAACATATTTATATGATATATTTCTGTGATTGTATATGAGTTACTGTTACAACATGATGATCCTGAGGAAGTGAGCTGATAAAAACGGAAGCTGTGTTTAATGAGTGATAAAAATTTGACAGAGACAAACATAGAATTAGAAATAGACCCGTTGACAAGCATTTGGGAAGTATACCTACCTAATGTAATTAATGATAATCAACAATCATATTTTTGCATAAGATGGGAGACCCTGTCCAGTTAAAAGATGAAGGTAACAAGTATTTCCAGGCAGGAGAGGTTGATAAGGCCATCGAGTGCTATACTAAAGCCTTAAAGATATGCAAGGACAAGAAGGTGTTGGCCATCATCCACAGAAATAGATCTGCCTGCTACCTGAAAAAGGTAAACCATTCAGTAAAGACACTCAAAGTGTGTATACGTACATTTACATTTACGTACATTTATCACCTTGTAATTTGAACTAAATCAAATTTAGATTTTTTAAATAT
>OMLC01006032.1:8206-22116 GCA_900302585.1 Regalecus glesne | reverse complement strand
TGACAGGGTGTACAAAGTTGTGCATGCATACATGTGTTCGGGCATGTGTATAGCTTGGAGGACCAATTACAGTTCTCACATCGAACAGAAGCCATGCATAGGCATGTACCAGCAGTTATTCTGGGAGTTTTGTTTTTATACGCTCCTTTTAGTCTGTTTTTATGCTTTGTTTTTATTCCACTTTTAATGTGTCTTTACATCTGATTCTTTTAATAAATGGAGTTTTAGTGGAAGACTTGTGTTGTTGTTGTTGTTGCCCTGATCAAAACTGAAAAACTCATGGTGAGACTGGTAATTGCGATGGTATTCGGCCATTCAAACTCAAACGGTCTGCAAGGTTATTGTGTCAACCCCCTCCCCACTACTGAAAGAAAAGGACATGATTGAACCTGAGTTTTAAGGAGTTTTTGCAGTGGATTTGATCAGATCCACAGGTGAGACATTTATACAAGCTCAACCCCCCATACGTGCTTGTCCTCAACATCACTTCTTCTAAGCTGCTGCTGCTTGCCCTCTTCTGCATACGCTACCATCGTGAAAACATGAAATGTTATATGCCATATCATCTTTCAAGGGAATGTCCCACCTAACAGGAACCAATAAAATGAGCGGCGACAGAATCAAACTGCCGCATTCATGGTTCGGATGTCCCTGGGTTAACTATTGTCTTGAACACACTAGCAATAAATAGCATAGGACATTTTGCTTGTATCCAAGTCTACAGGATTGACGCCTTGAAGTTAACAAATACTTCACCCGGGAGGTTACATTGGTGTGTGTCTGGATTTGACTCCCATGACAGTGTGATAACATCTCTGATTTACTCCAAGCCTGAGATCACTAAGTGTGACAGATGATGTTGTCAAAACATAACGCATGGTCAGGGGGCATGTGTATGCTTGTTTGTTCTCGCTTGTCAGAAGATGTGTGGTGGTGGTGGTGGTGGTGGTGAGGGTGAACCTAGGTGCACTGATATAGGACTTCAGTCAGACATGAGTACCTGCACCACTATAGGACCGCAGACTACAGACATGCTACCAAGGACCAGTTCTAGATCGTCCGGAACTGGTCCTTAGTGGCATGAGAGGCATCAGTTAAATGTAAAAAATAAATTGACTACATCAGCTACAGCAGGTGGGGAATTAAGGCCATTCTGAGAAGTGTATATCGCTGGAGTACTGGAGCCCATCCCGGCGCTCATTGAGTGAAACGTGGGGAAACACCCGGAAGAGGTCACCATTACGAAATGCACGAAAACGGCTAAGGTCACATGACTTGAAACGGGCGGTGACGTTTTCTATCTGCTGTGAGCAACCGACACAGCAGCGAGTCGTGTCGGTTAACATTTCTGTTTTCTGTTGGATACCAGATTTTTATTTCTACGTCGGGCATTCATCAAAATAGACTTTACATCAACGTTTTTCAAAAGTTAGAAAGCCTCAGCTGACTTTTCTCGAGCTACTGATGTGCCTAGAGACGAGGTAGCCCGCTAGCTGTCATGCTAGCTTACTAAAGAGGTGAGTGTACATTCTTCTTAAGTTGATAGATTGTTATACTTATCGGCCTCTGTTTAATGTCAGCTATCGTTCACGGCTTTCTGCGTTACCTTTTGGATATACATATATAAACTGTCAGAGGTATTTGATGTTAAACTTGTTCTTTGTTCCAACTAAAGATTGAGGGCACTGCATTCTTTTCAGTCGCCTGTAGGTAGCATCTGGTTCAACAAAATCACTGATTTAAAAAGTGCTCTCTGCATATTTTCCTGTGCTGGTTTACGATGAAAAAACAAGGATCCCATTTCATATGAACAATCGAGGTATTTGACAACGTTTTTATTTTATTTTCAACTGGTAGTCAATGAAAACACACCATTGTTCTTCTTTACAAATCTAACCCCCAGAGCAGTAATGAGGCATGCCAAAGAAATGAAAACAAGATATGTTCAACATAGTGGACATTAGCCAGACGAAATAGGGCCACTGCTTTCTTTTTAGTTGTACCCATTTCAAATCAAATGACATTTGTGTGCGTGTTGGCTGATTTTTGTCTATGGGAATTATCAAATTGAAAACAAGAACTGAGCAGGGGGCTATCAAAAGAACAAGGTTATGTTACTTTCACATTGGCCAGCAGACAGAAGATTGAAACGCAATATTAAAGTTAAGTGAATGGTGACAGTATAATCATCCATCAGCCATCCATCCATCTTCAACTGCTTATTTTGGGCTGCGTTGCGGAAATAGTAGATTTCAGCCGGGAACTCAAAGGTTTTATTTCCATTGCCACGTCAACCAGCTCTGACTGGGGGATATCTAAGTGTTCCCAGGCCAGTGATATAATCCCACCACCTGGTCCAAGCCTTGGCCTCCTCCAAGCTGGACATGCCTGGACACCTCATTAGGAAGGCAACCAGGTGGCTTCCTTATTAGATGCCCGAACCACCTCAACTGGCTCCTGTCTACTTGGAGGAGTAGTGGCTCTACATTGAGTCCCTCATGGATGGCTGAACTTTTTACTCTATCTCTAAGGAAGATGTCAGTCACCGTCCTGAGAGAACCCATTTCAGCCGCTTGTATCCATGATCTCGTTCTTTCGGTAATGGCCCAACTTTCATGGCCATAGGTGAGAGTAGGAATAAAGATTGACTAGTGGATTGAGAGCTTTGCCTTCTGGCTCAGCCCTGTCTTGGTAACAACAGTTTGGTAAAGGCAATATTGCTCCAGAAGCTCCAATTCTCTGGTCCAATTTACGCTCTATCTTCCCCTCACTCGAGAATAAGACCCCGAGATACTTGAACTTTCTCACATGGGATAAGACTCATTCTCTACTCGGATTGGGCAATCCTCCAGTTTCCTGCTTAGAACCATGGCTTCAGATTTAGAGGTGCTGATCCTCATCTCAGCCACTTCGCACTTGGCTGCAAGCCGATCCAGTGAGTGTTGAAGGTCACAGACGGATGATGCCTCCTTCTGGGCCTAGCTCCAGACAAGGACCATGGGCTTCCTCCAGGCAGGGAAGCATCACCTCTTTCCTGATGTTTCATGGGGTCTTCTATGGGGAACTATTCTTAGTCTGGTTTGGTTCCTGAGACGAATTTGCCATGGGAGACCCTACGAGGAGCACTAGACTCCAGAAAACATAGCTCTCAGGCTCATAAGTACACACAAACGTCTACACAACAACAAGGTGATGATTCCACAATCATTATTCAAATTTTTAATAGAAGAATCCATCAAAGATTCTGAAACTTCTAAATGCTTTGGAAACTTTCAATCCTAGAGTCTTGGAACAAATAAAAGGACATTTACTACAATGTAGTTATTTGGTAATATAAATATTGATAAATGTTAGCAATAATTAACAATAATGATAATAATAAAACAATAAACTATATTTATATTGCACCTTTCTAAAACCAGGTACATTACAGGATAAAATCAATATAACAATAGGACTTATGAAAGTGTTAATCATAAAAACTATAAGTACAATAGCACTATCAAAAACATCATAATTAAAGAAGCAATAAAACATAGTAATAAGAATAACAAGGGAGGCTGGTTTTATGTGTCATGGTTACTCCCCATGTTGTGGGGATGGACATAGACAAAGAGGGAGCTTGGGGGATATTAAGGCTGGATGCCCTTCCTGACGGCCCGTGGTGGATTTTAACTCCCTGCCTCTGGCTCGTCAGTTACCAAAGGGAGCAGTCTAACCCCTCAACTACAGCAGCCCCTTGTAATTAAAACCACAATAAAGAAACAAACCCAAATGATTAGGGTAAGATAAAAGCCTCACCGGAAGGCTAGACCATCACAATGCATTTTAAGAATAGACTTAAAAGAAGAGGTAGACTTAATCAACCTAATCTACTCTGAAAGGTTGCTTTAAAGCATATGGGCCATAAGTCACCTTTGTTAGTTGGTCTGAATTTGGGAACCACTAGGAGAGCGGTATTTGAGGACTTTAGAGCCTGTGACAGCATATAGGGTGTTAAAAGTTCAGAAACATAGCCTCTGATTTAAAACAGATGATTGTAATTTCAAAATCAATTTTAAAACCAACAGACAGCCAGGAAAAAGATGAAATTTGAAAAAACATGACTATATGACAGATTTGATGTGGCTATTCAATGTGAGGCTACTGGCAATTAAAACGCCAAGGTTTCTATATTATGGAATGTTAAGATTACTTTAGAAAGTTTGTAATTTGAGGGTTGGAGAAGTCACTGCTAAATGCAAGTATCTATGTTTTTTATTTGAGTTGAAGGACATTTTGAGCCATTTAGTTTTGATTGTCCTTGAGATGGTTTACAAGTGAAAACATTTAATTTAAGTTATTTGAGTTACAACTAAGGTATACCTGGGTATTGTCTGCCTAAAAATGGAAAGTGATACTGTGTGACCTTATGAGATGTCCCAATGGCAACATGTAAATTTTGAATAGAATTGGACCATGTACTGAACCTTGAAGAACCCCAAACCACAGTGTAAAAGTGGAAGACATCAGTGAATCTAGCACTGTCAGTGAGGTATGACTTATACAAGTCATTTACCACAGATGCCCATCCATTGCTCTAAATGGGACAATAAGATGGTATGATCACCTGTGTCAAACACTGAGATCTAAGATTATTAAAATGGAGGGAAGTTTAGCGTCAACAGCTAAAAGCAAGCCATTTCTGAACTTAAGAATGGTCGTTTTTGTACTGTGGTGATCTCTAAAACCTGATTGGAAGGATTCAAACATTGAGTTATCATTCATAAAGACTATAATTTGATTTGCGACCATCTTCTCCAGGACTTTAGCCAAAAACAAAGTTTAGGGATAGGAATAAAATTCAATTATTTGAAATGAGTTCAATTTTAACAGGGTTTGAATAAGGGTACTTTTTAGATTCCAGGGCACAGTTAAAAAAAGAGCCAGATTTTTCAGCAAGGCCATTGCTCTAGGGATAGTGAGGATTTGTGGTTGTATGAGTGAACGCCTATGTGCTGGCAAAGATTTCAAACTCTTTGCTTTTGTATTGAGGGCCATTATCCAATACTACTGTCTCTGGTATGCTGTGTCTGGCGAAGGCTGGTTTCAGTTTGTGTATCACAGCAGGGGTTGCTCTGCTGTATAACTTGTCAAGTTCAAGCATACTGTAATAGTCTTCTATGACTATATACTTCTCATTGCTCCATGTAAACAGATAAGTAGCAGCTATTTTCCATGGCCTGTGTGCGAGCTTGTGGCCTATCATGGGCTCCTTGTTGTTGGAAGATCTGTTTTTGAGACAGGTTGGGCACCGTCCAACCATCTCCTCATTTTGCTTGTTCATCACAGGCTTGGATTTTTCTATATCTCTGAACTGCAGGGATTTGAGATGACACTTTCATATTTAATGAAGTTGTGATGATTTTCTCTCCCTTGGACATAATGTCTTTCGTCAGTGAAAGTTCATCCTGATAGTTCCAGTATTCTGTTATGCTCTGAGGGCACATATTCCTCTCCTCAGGCCATCCCTCCTTGATTGTCTGTCAGTGTCATGCGTCTTTCTAGTCAGTAAGCTGGTGTACACTGTATGTACCTGCATGGCCTTCTCTGAGACTGTTGTCCTAGTCAGACAGTGGCTTCCTGGAGAGAGTGTCTGCAACAAGAATTTCCTTGTATGGTGTATGGATAGTGATAAAATCAAACTTCTGTAGTTGAGGTAGTGTCCTCTGTAGCCTTGGAGGTGCTGCTGTAAACAGTTTCTGTATAATGGAGTCAAGTGGCATATGATCTCTTTCTACAGTGATGTGACGACCATAGACATACCAGCAGAAATGTTTGCATCCAAGCAAAATGGTATCTAACTCTTTTTCAATCCGAGCATTGTCAACCTCACTGTCCATTCATGATTTAGATGTGTGGCCAATGGGCTTGTCCCCTTGCAATGGGACAGCACCTAGTGCATACCAAGACATATCATCTTGTCACCTGAGCTCTTCGCTGGGGTCGAAATAGGACTGGACCTCGGTCTTGTGTAATTAACTCTTTCATTTTTCTGAATTCTTCATGTTATGGATCCGATATAATTCCACCTGACTTTTTTACAAGTGATGCAAGCATACATTCATTTCTGAGAGCCTAGGGGAAAACGTTGACAAGTAATTAACCATGCCAAGGATTGTTTCACCTTTGTCTTTGGGTGGCTCCATATCTCTCACTGCTGGAATCTTGGCTGGATCAGGCTTGATCCGATCTTCGGTGATACAGTACCCAAAGAAACTGACCCTGACGGCACAGATTGTGCTTTTTTTCAGGGTTGAGTTTAACTCCTCATTCTCTGGAGTGCTGTAGCCTTTTACAGAGTTTTTGTCATGCTCTTCCTCGGCTCTACTGTAGAAGATGATTTCATCAACTATCACATTGACCCCCCTGTAGAGCTTTATAAGTGTCGTTGATTTTCTGTTGAAACTTGTCTCAGGCAGATATCTTTCCAAAAGGTAGAAGGAGGAATCGGTACTGTCCAAACACAGTTTTTAAAATGGTCAACTTTGAAGACTCCTCTATGAGCTTCATGGCCCAGTAGCTTGAGCTGACATCCACGATGGGGAAATAACATGGATGTGAAACCGTCGAGGATAGGTAATGGGTAGTGCAGTTGTTTGATAGCTTTGTTCGGATCTTTGAGGTTGAGGCACACTCTCAACTTGCCTGTGTGTGGCTTTTCTGCTGCTACCTCTAAATTGACCAATTAAACTGGTTTGGTGACTTTCATGATGATCTTTTTTATTTCCATGTTGTGTAGCTTCTGTTTGAGGTGGTTTGAGGGGGAACATGCCTTGGGCGATGGACCACAGGTGTTTGCGTTGGGGTCAATGTGGATTGTGCACTCACCATGAAACAGTCATTTGAAAAATCTGTGAATTCATCCACGATTTATACTTTTTAAGTTCCACATGTAATGATTTTAATGACTAAAAGCAAAAGACTTTGGTCTAGACAACCTTTTAATCCTGGTACTTTTGGTGCATGTCTGTCAATGACATCGGGCTTCCACATTATTTGGATGTATTTGTCCTGGCATTTCATATTAGAGTTGCTTCTTAAATTGAATAGCCTCTATTAGTTGAAGGATGACTTGAAGGCTGCAGTATGTTTTTATTCCCAATTTTCTGTATACGTGTATTGGAATGATGTTAGTTGTGGCCCCAGTGTCTAACTTTAAGCTATCTGTGGTTCAGTTTGGGCCAATTTGCCCATCAGCAAAGCCCTGCTCTATTTCATTAATGTTCTTTCCTCATGTCAATGCATCAATAAACAAATCATCATTGTCTGCATTTTTGTGCCATAGGGCCCTCGGTTTCCTTCTGTCCTGAAGATGCTATCAGAGTTACCCTTTGTCTTACCTTGAGGCCTTTTTCCAAGCTACTCTCTTGGAATACTGCTGACCCATTGAATGAACAGTCTGCTCCCACACACAACTCATGCTACCAGCTATAGTTTTAAGCTGTGCTTGTGCTTTCATGAGACCTGGTAATGTCTATTGCTTTGTTCAGCGTTAAATTGGAACCAACGTTCAGTAACTTTCCTCCCACTCTTGGTGAATGAATCCCCAAAACCACCAGGTCTCTTGTCATCTCTTCACTGTTGGGATGACTGTAATCTTTAACAAGCAGTCTTATCTCTTTCACAAACTGTTGAAAAGGCCTTCTTACTCCCTATACATTTTTATGGAATTTGCAATGAGCGATTATGAAATTTGTCTTTGGCATGACAGACTCTTCAAAACAATCATAATATGATTTCAGTATCTTTCACCCTTCGTGTGTCCATGTGTTGTTAAAAATGTCTCGGCCCTTATCTCCGATCCAAAGGAGCTGCATTTTTCATCCTCTCCCTTCTCCTTTAAAGGACCAGAAAACATTAAGTCAATATGAGGTTTGAATTTGCACCATGTTTCAGGCAGGTTTCTGGCATCCCAATCCATATGGGGTGAAGGAACTCCATGGACATCTATTTTCCATCCATCCTTCCATTGTCAACCGCTTATCCGAAGTCGGTTAGCGGGGGAACTGGAGCCCATCTCAGTTCTCATTGGGCGAAAAGCGGGGATACACTCTTCAAGGGTCATCAGTCCATCACAGGGCAGAGCAATTAGGGGTTCAATGTCTTGCTCAAGGACACTTCGACACGCCTCTCCGCAGGTGCGGGGCTCGAACCTGCAACCTCCCAATTGCCAGATGTCCACTCTACCCACTGAGCCATGTCACCCACTTCGAAATCTATTTTGTCCTTTGAAAATCCCTCTTCTGACACCACAATTTGTTTTCTCAGTATTTACAAATAAAAACTCCAAATGACAATATGCTAAGATTCAAAGTATTTATTTAGTGGCTCAACACATGCATGTAGCTGCATTGCAGGAAGGCAAACTTCTCACACACCAGACTGTGATGTCAATCACCAATGAACTGCTCCCACCAGTGTATTCCATGTGAATATTAGAAACATCACACATGCTGATGACCATATGTTACATTCTGTGACTTGATACTTCTGTTGATGTAGTATATTTTTGCCTTTCAGACAACACATACATAGACTAAGAGACTAGCTTGCGAATATGGTGTTGGTTACTATAGCCTCGGTTCTGTGCCCTCATGTACTTTTTCTGTTTTTGCTTAATTGCTTTGTCTCCAGTGCCCACTCACTGATCATATACAGCAGGAAAGAACTTTTGAGCCTCCAACAGTATTAACTGAACAATTTTTAAACAACTTATAACTGCAGGTTTTAATTATAGTCTTTCTGAGGTTTGGCTGGTAAAATTCTGTTCAGACTAAGACAAAGACAACAAACGGGGGTGGGTTTACCAGAGTGCTCATTAAACTGTGACAGTGGGGATTTAGAACCACAAAGCCATCACTCCACCTGGTGAATGTCCACTCTCTGGTCAGAAGATAGATGAACTCCTAGTCCTGACTGGGGAAAAACACAATTTACTTTTCCAGATTTGTTGGGCTGTACCTCACTGAAACCTGGCTTAGTGAGCATATTGGGGTTGGCATAGCTCAGTGGGTAGTGCGGTCGTCTGGCAATCAGAAGGTTGCAGCACCGATCCCCGGTCCTGCATACAGCTATAACTATTCCGTGCAGAACATGAAACAGAACTATGGGGGGATGATGACATAAGCTTTAGATAAATGAAGGTCGGTGTGTGGATATCACAGTGTTGAAGCAATCATGCAGCCCTTACTTAGAGTCATTTTTTCATTGACTAAACCATTCTATTCACCGCAGGAATTTTCATCATTTATTCCTGTCGGTGTCTATATCCCACCTGAGGCTTGTGTTAAAGAGGCATTAAAACACCTGGCTGATCAAATTGCAAACATGGAGCCAAATATCCAGAATCCCTTCTCATTAACCTTGGGATATTTAACAAATAAACCTCAGCCACAAACTGCCACAATACAGACAGCATGTTAATTTTCTCATCAAGGACAAAAATGCTCTGGATCATTACTACACAATATTGAAGGATGCCTATTGTTGTATCCCCTGTGCAGCCATGAGACTCTGATCACTGTCTGCTTCATCTTATCCGAACCGACTGGCAGACACCAATATCTGCAAAGCCAGTGGTCAAAACTGTTAGGAAATAGACCACTGAGTTAAAACTGGATCTCCAGGCCAGCTGAACGGATTTGAGTGGTTTTGAAGCTGCCTAAAGACTTGGACGAGCTTACTGACACAAACATGATGTTGTGTTATTGTAAAGCCCGCCGAGGCAAATTTGTAATAATGGGTTATAAAAAGGGGGGGAGGGTGCGGTAGAGCACATGCTTCAGGAACTAACGAGCCAGATGCACCCACCAAACCCACCGTGGGGTGTTAGAAAGGGCATCCAGTCCTGAGCTCTATCGATGTCCCTGTCTACCCCCACAATGTGGGGACTAATTGTGACTTTTTGAATAATGGATCTCTGGCTTATAAAAGTAAAATTGACTTGATTTGATTTGACTGACATCTTACATCAGTTCAAATTAGGAAACTAGAGCATTGCCCAATCTGAGTACGGAATAAGTCCTTACCCCAAGTGAGGGAATTCAAGTATCCCGGGGTCTTGTTCTCAAGTCAGGGGAAGATGAGTTTGACTGAAGAATTAGAGCTAATGGAGCAGTATTGCCCTCACTTTACCAAACCGTCATTACCAAGAGAGAGCTGAGCCAGAAGGCAAAGCTCCCAATCCACCGGTCAATGTTTGTTCTTACCCTCACCTATGGCCATGAAAGTTGGGTCATGACCAAACGAACAAGATCACAGATACAAGTGGCTGAAATGGGGTTTCCCAGGAGGGTGTCTGGTGTCTCCCTTAGAAATAGGATGAGAAGTTCAGTCATTTTTGAGGGACTGGGAGTAGAGCCACTTCTGTTTCACATAGAAAGGAGCCAGTTGAGGTGGTTCAGGCGTCTTGTAAGGGTGCCACCTGGCCGCCTCCCAAATGAGGTGTTCCAGGCACATCCAGCTGGGAGGAGGCCACGGGTTAGACCCAGGACCAGGTGGTGGGGATTATATCTCCACCATGGCCTGGGAATGCCTTGAGATCCCCCAGTCAGAGCTAGTTGATGTGGCAAGGGAAAGGAAAACTTTGAGTTCCCGGCTGAAATCTGCTGGCTCTGTGACCCGACGCCGGATAAGTGTTTGACGATAGATGGATGGATTTTACATCAGCTTTTGTGAGAACATGTGTCCACCATAACTTTTTTTTCCTTCAACAACAATACGTTCATGTTCACAGAAAACCTTAGGTAGCTTTGGCAGGCTAAAGAGGAAAGCTACAGGATTTGAGATAGGATTTGGTACAACCAAACCAGAAACACACCCACAAAGAAGATGAGTGGCTAAAAGGTTTTACTCTGAAAAGTTGAAAATGTTTTGTTTTTTTCTGTCAATGACCCAGCGTCAATCTGGAGAGATCTGGAAGACATTATCAACTACAAGAGACCATCCCCCTACACTGTAAGAAACTGTCAACTGGCCGATGATCTAAATTGGTTTTGCTGCAGGTTTGATAAGTGCTCATACACTCCCCTCACCCTTTCTAGCCACTAACTGCACCCTCTGCCAGCCCCTCTCCCCTCTCACTGCCCTCCTCACCCACACTCAGGATCCGTGTTGAGGATGTGTGCCAGCTCTTCCAGAGACAAGTACTGGAAGGCGTCAGGCTGGACTGGCATGTCATCTTCCTGTCTGTAGGTCTGTGCTGACATGCTGGGCCCATTTCCATCTGCAACAGCTCACTGGAGCCGTGTGACGTCCCCACATGCTTTAAGAGCTCTGCTATCATCCTGGTCCCCAAAAAACCCCATATCCCAGGATTAATCGACTGCAGATCAGTTGGCCTAATGTCTGTGGTCATGAAATCTTTTGAGAGACTGGTGTCGGTCCACCTGGAGGAAATCACAGGGCCCCTTGTTCAACCCCCCGCAGTTTGCCTACCGAGTGAACGGGTCAGCAAAGGATGCAGTCAACAATGAATTATTCTCCATTTTAACTCCTCAGGGACACATGCAAGGGTCCTATTAGTTGAATTCAACTCACTGTTCAACACCATCATCCCAGATGTCCTCCACTCCAAATTCACCAAGCTCACTGTGCCAGCCCCCATCTGCCAGTGAGTTAAAAACTTCCTGACAGACAAGAGGCAGCATATGTGGCTGGGTAAAATCACATCCAGCTCCTGGACAAACAGCACTGGCACACCCAGAGATGTGTGATCTCTCCTCTACTCTTCTCCTTTGACACAAATGACTGCACCTCAGGAGACCTGTGTTAAACTCCTGAAGTTTGCAGAACACTGATAAACATCATTGTTCTCATCTGGGATGGTGACGAGTCTGTATATAGACGGGAGGTTGAACAGCTGGCCCTCTAGTGCAACCATAACAACTTGAAACTGAACATCGAGACTGTGGACATGATCGTGGACTTCAGGAGGAGTCCCCCCCAACACTACACCCCCCCCATCATATGCAACAACGTGGTGTCTGTAGTGAAAACCACAAATTCCTGGGTTCAAAAATCTTCTAGGACCTAAGTTGGACATCCAGTGTAGACAGAATCATCAGAAAGGCCCAGCAGAGGTTATATTTTCTCCATCAACTCTGGAAGTTTGACCTGCCTCAGGAATTACTGATTCAGTTCTACACTTCAACAATCCAGTCTGTCCTCTGCACATCCATCACTGTCTGATTGGATACTAAACAGAGCAGGGACAGACTTCCACATACAGGTCCACAGAGAAAATCGTTGGTGCAAAACTGTCTTCCATTAAGGACGTGTGCATCTCCAGAGTCAGGAAACAGCCAGACAATAACACTGCAGACCCATCACACCCTGATCGCAACCTGTTCCAACTCTTCCCCTCTTGTAGGAGCTACAGCGCACTACACCAAAACAACCAGATATTGAAAACGGTTTCTTTCTGCAGACTGTCGTTCAAATGAAGGCGTAACATTGTCCAATAAATCCACCCATATTGAATATACTGTATTGTACAAATACTGGTATGCTCCGTCGTGTCAATCTACTTCAGAAATGTACGTGACGAACCTTTAACATTTATGATATTTTTGCATTATTGCACTTTATCTCTTCTTACTGTGCCTGTATATAGTCAACCCTCATGTATATATCTGAAGATTGTTTTTGTTATTCTATGTTGATTAGACTGTTGAGACTCAGAATGCTGGAGTCAGTTTCCATTTGTTTGCAAACCTACATGGTCATTAAACTTGACTCTGATTCTGATTGTAATAAATGTATGTGGTATATATTGAGTTTTCACAACAAAAATACACAGTATTACCTTTCTCTAAACACTTTGATTAAATCCCCTTTTTTACTTGCTGGGCTCCTCCAAATGCTCCCCTTAAATAGTGCATATAGCTCGGAGCAAAGAGCAATATTCAGGAAAAATGCAGTAGAGGGCTAATTTGCACTTCAACCCACTAGGTTAAGCTGTATGCCCCCAGGGCTTCGTTAATTATGAATTCAATTGTTTAATATGGTACAGTAAATAATACAGGGCACAGAACAGGCTCTCTCTATACCATCAGGGATTTCCAAAGTAGCTTATGCTGTGGGGTAATTATATAATGTGACGAGTGACTTTGAAAAACAAATATATGTTTCGAAAATGTATGTTTTAATGACTGGAATCCACAATCGACTGTCAACACAGCCGTTAGGTTAGAACGTTTTCCCCAGCTCTTTTTCTCTTGGAAGAAACGCTTAAATTCTGTGATCATACAAAGTTGTCCATAGAAAAATGAGCCCTAAGAGAGACACCCCATGTCTGGGCACAAGTTAAGACAAGCACACATGACCTCGGACCAACCAATGAGAACTGCTATAAAGTGAGGATAGTCTTGCCCTTTGGCTGCCAGACAAGGCCCATAAACATTCATTACAATCCATGTGAACAATAAGTGCCCTCCTGTGTGTGTTCACAATAGGGCCGCACTGTTACATCCGCCCCTGCACCCCCTCCCTCTGGATTCACCCTCTTCATCCCACTCTCCCTAATTGTCTCCCTTATCTGTTGCCACTCCCCCTGCCCTAGTTTCTCTCCCTATTGCGTGCGTGAGTGCGCGTGTGTGTGTGCGTGCATGTGTGTGTGTGTGTGTGTGTGTTCAGAACTGAAGGCAGGCATGCTGCAAGCAAAGCAGAGGTCCACAAACTGCATCTAATCAACTTTATTCCTTATCAACCCCGCCTTACTGCATCCACCTTGCCAGATTTGAGTGTCTGCTCAGTCAGTCTGTGCTTCCAGCATCTGACATCGCACAACAGCCTATTCCTTGTTTACCTGCCTAGCCTTGTTCTTCGTGTTTACCATAGTCTGCCCAGCCCCTGTCGCTGGTCCTCAG